>JAMKCH010026117.1:0-18900 GCA_023653785.1 Ophioderma brevispina
TTGAGTCTAGCCTACCAAAAATAATATATCCCCCTTTACCCTTGATTGGTTATTTTGTCTTGGGGGAAAATAAAGTTCGGTCACGCATGTGACTCATCGAAGGTCACACCACAGTGACCAAACTTTTGGGGGAAACCATTACAAACCCAGCCAACATTCCCATTGGGGGCCCATGTTGGTAAAATACGGTTTTAGGTGGGGCACGTCATAGGGCCCACAGGGCAAAATCGCTGTTTCGTTGGCCCCATGTGGGGCCTATCTTGGGTTTTTGTCCACTGGGCCTCGATTGGCCCCATGTGGGTTTGCCCAGTTGGTTGCAGGTGGGTATTACCTGGGGTAAAGTGTGGTTCCCTCAGAGGTTATCACTTCTGGGGTTGTTATGGGCTCACCCGGGTTCAATGTGGGGCCCATAGGGCTTTCATGGGCCCAGATGGGCAAATTTCAAAATTTTATTGCACCCTCTTCGCATGTGGAACATTAAGTGGCCCACAATTGGTTGAAAACACACAATGTATGTTTTGGTTGTTTCATCACTAAACATCTCTACAAAAGATGTGAATAATAGCTGAAGTGCAATGAAACAAGAATGGATAACGTTTAAATGTATGAAGGTTATTTTTATATGATATGTATGTTCTATGGTGTTTCAAATGTTTAAGTCTGTACACCATCCTTTCTCTAAAAGGTGTCATTCAAAATGGCAATGATGAAATAAATAAATACCGTTATTAAGGGCTATTTCTGAGAATTAATTATTTAAAATATACTTACAATACCCAGTTATGATCAAATTTGCATTTTACAGCAGACAAAAATACAGGTCATCGATACCCCACGCCATATTGGTGAGCCCCTGTGGAATCCCACATGTTAGCCCATCCCACCATCAACCCACAGGGCCCATATAAAACAACACTGAAAACCCAGTCCTAGATCCCACACAGACCTTGAATAACCCACAATGGACCCATTTGGGGTTGTCCCACTTGTAACCCAGCCAAATATACCACTTATAGCCCAAATGGATCCACCCTGGGTTCCCCACTTGAAGCCCTAGCCCACATTAAGCCCACCATTGCCCATTTTTAAACCCTGTGGGCCCCATGACGGGCATGTTGGCTGGGAAATAACCAAATCTACCAAAAGTGGATACATTATTTTTGACTTTTTAAGTAGTTCGGTTTGATCTCAACCCAGTCGGTGGCGGCCAAGCCTCATTAATTATAGCAATTCACCCAAAATGTCAAAATATACGGAGTGCCCCCAAACCGGGAAACCAGATTTGGGTGCTTGATGTGGGTCGCACCGTGGCGTAACCAGAGGGTGGTCAGGGGGGCATCTGCCCCCCCCCCCCCCCGTTGGATCTTGGCCCCCCCCCCCTCTTTCCCCCCTGCAAATTGGTATTTACATAGCCATGTCTATATAACAAATTTTTAATATTGCTTGCCCCCCCCTGCCAAATAATATTCCCCCCTCTGCCCCCCTGAAAAAAGCTGGTTACGCACGGGGGTCGCATATCTCTTAAACGCCCGCCCTGACGCTGGCATAGCAATTTTCGCTGGTTTAGTGGTTACCCTTACAGTGGAGTGTGATTCTCCAGTCCAACGTTTTTGCTGGGACTACCATACTCATCCCAGGTTTTGGAATAAAAAAATATTGCTGTTACAGCATATGAAAAACAAATTCATGATTTTTTCGGCTAGATTTCCGGTTTACGTGTTTAGGTTATGGCGGCGGATCTAAATTTGGATTTCTTGGCCGCCATCTAGCCTGACTAATAACGCCGCATGAAAAAGTAGCCTGAGTTATTTCTTTCTTCACGCAATACCCCACGATCCATCGCGTAGCGTCCTTGCGTATGTGTTAGCGATAGAAGGACTCATATGTTTAGGTCACATAAATAAGTAAACAGGTCAGCTTTCGTTCGTGAAGACACTGATCTCTACCAACAGATTTCGATTTCTATCTCTACCCATCCAATGTTATGTAGTGGTCCATTTCCATCCGTATCTGATGACATATTCACCGAAACCAACGACTATGTGAACAACAGATTGTCGTCATGTTGAGACTTACAGATAGTGGTGGCTTGTTATAGCATGTGTGCTGGTTTTTGGAGCGTGTTTTCTTCAGGAAGTACAGGTTTGTTTCCGTCTATACAACGGGTCATACTTAATTTATGTTAGACGAGTCAATATCAATCTTTTGCATTCTTCACATTTACGAATCACCCTCATTTCGTGCCGACCACCAATGTCAAAAAAAGAACGTAAAGGTTCCCTGTACTGTTTTCCGTACCATACCAGATTGTGATTGACACTACACAGTCTGCCGTCTCAGCTCCTTCTCTTTGATGGTCATGCAAAATCATGGGCCTCTGAAAATGGTGAAAGCTGCAATAATTACAATGTAGCGTTTAAGAGAACACATACAGGTATGGGAAGAATTTTGTATTTTGCCACCACCTAAAGGATTAGCAGCGATAATTCAAGAGAATCGAAAAATGTGTAAATCCATTTTTTAAAATAACTTATTAATCAGTAATCATTTGATACTTTTCCATAATCACTTGCTTCAATTTAGAGTACACACCCCCATTCCCCCCAACTCTTTAAATACGACACTTACTGTCTATTCTTACCTTCCCTTTGGCCCCCTTATTATCCCTCGTCTCCCGTAAATATAGACATATAGCGATGCCGTCTCAAACTACACTAAACAGCTGATCAGTGGTTTTACCAACAGTACAGAAAACAAAGATTCATCAGGTTTGTGTGCACAATATTACGTTAAAATCTGGGATACTCACAGGAAGGCCTTTTTTGCATTCACAAGTAGAATTTTTGATACGCATCTATAGAAGTACAGAATAAAGATAAAAAGGACTGCCCTGTCGTAATCCAGGATTTCAAGCCAACACTTGCAGGTTTATGTTTGCATATCCCTGCCAGTAACAAAAATACAAAAATATGAATTTTGATGATTGTTACGATTGTCGGATTCCAAATCGCTGGCTAATCCCTTAAGTGGAATTACCCCTTGGGAGGGCAAAAAAATTAATATTATCAAATTAACCATTGATGGACAAATATCCCCTTTCTATTGCTTTTTGTTTTGACCTCCCTCTGCGCTTTCCTTTCCAAGTTCTGGTCGCAATGTACTTCAGCAAATGGAATTTCCTATGATTTTCTTATTATTTTATTGTGTTTCCTCAAGCTGCGAATATTTAATGTTTTCCACTTTAACAATTCATATCTCAAAAAGTAAATGAGCCTTTTTAATTCACTATTTCCAAATTATCTGTGAAAATGCAATCACTTATTTTCTAATTGAAAATAAAAGTAAATTAACATTCTAAAATATATTTAAACTTTAAACAAGTGTTTCTAGACTAAATCGCCGATATCTCCAAAGTGAATTTTACAATATGTCACTGCGGTGTCAAGGATTTTCAAAAACGATTTATCTTAGAAGATGGGATAAAAAAGTAATTAAAGCAGACCAATTGGACTATTCATTGAACCAGAATATTCTATTAGCCCCGCTGGGAACTTGATTTAGGGGGGTCATTGGTCAAGAAGGAAAAAACTCATTATTTTTTGCCAACTGTGTACAAAAGATCCGCCCCTAAAATCAAGTTCGCCAAGGGCTAGTGTAAATATTCTGGTTCAATGCATATAGTCCAATTGGTATGCTTTAATTTCTTTTTACCCCATCTCTCTAGATAAACCGTTTTTATGGGAAAAAATGGGGGACAATGATGCTGAAATGGGGGTCTAAACAGCCTTATAATATCCACTTTGTGCATTTTGATAAAAATATGTAACAATTAGGTCTGAAATAAATTTTCACCTCATTATGTACAAAGTTGTGTTTGTACAGGTTTGAAGAAGAACGCATGAAATTAACAGATTGATAGCTTGTAATTTCCTACAAATGCAAATTTAAGAAAATATTTTCTTTTTTTAAATTTGCTCATTTTTTGCAACAATATGCAATTAGGCCAATGTACCATTGCATACACCTTCACATTCTTCATAGTTGTGTTGGTAAAAGGTTTGCAAAGGGGAAACCATAAAAATTTCAAGACTGTAGTTGGTAACACTTCTCACAAATGCAAGAAATAACAAAAACTCTTTATTTTGCCATCATTTTTGGTTAAAATATATTATGTTTATTAGGCCACATTTAATAGAGCATATTAATTAGGCTCATTTGGTTCATAATTGTTTGTAATGCTCATGGCCCTTTTCACAATCAGTGGGTACTTTCAGTTTTGACACTTCATGATAGTTAGCTACTACCCGTATTCAAAGAATTTCAAAGATTTTTGCTGTGTAAACTATCCTATTAGGGGGCTAGCTCAGCTAACTTAACAAACCTCCTTATTTTTTTCTTTTGGATTTGGTGGCCATTAAACATATTGGTCAAATTGGCACTTTATGTGTTTTTGTAAAGTTCTAAGAATTTTATACATGAAAATCTTCTTAAAAGTCTATTTGTTTCAATGAAGTAACATTTGAAGAACTTTGCACAAGGAGTCTCACGTGGATTGTATTTTTACAACCAATGTTAGTTTGCCATCCTTCCCTGCAACATAGTTAATATCTTACATTATAAATGTTATTATCACCTTAGCAATTTTTGTTTTGTTGTTGACCCTTGCGAAGTCTATTTGTATCTTCCCATATATTGAATGAATGAATATGTTGTTGCAATGCAAAATTAGAGTCATCAGTTTCTCTATTATTATCAAAAAAGCCATGTAACATCTATGTCACATAATCCGAAACTGTTAACAATTTTCACTTTTCACTTCCGAAACGACTGCAAGTGTAAGTAAAATTCAACTTTGTTAAGAATTTACAGATTTCTGCAATTTGTGTCAGGAAGTAACCAACATTGAAGATATATTAGTAAGGGATCATGATGGGGATTGGCTCATGAAAACCATATTAAAAATTAAAAATTGTGAGTTGAAAAAAAAAAAAAAAAAAAAAAAAAAAAAATTACGACATTTTCCGGCAAAATTGTGCTCTTCCCCCCTTCCAAATATTTTTAAAAATTAATTCAAACCAGGACTAGTCAAAAAGCAGTGTAAATTTTTGAACTACATATACTTTTGAATTTTATTTACTATCCTTTTGCTGAAAATTATGATAACCATTTGGAAAAATGGATTTCACACAAAAATTGATTTTTTTGCTCAAATTTACCCAATATGCCACCATATTTCCAAATTACCCATATTTTGCAAATAGATTACGCTCCAAAACAGTCCTAAATTCACATGTGATCATTTTGTGCGTACCTTTTTAGTGAAAATACCAAATAAAAAGTACTTTTAAATTTTTGAGACCCCAAGGGACAAAGTTACAACAACCACTGATTGTGGAACATGACCCTATGAACTCTCCTGAAATTTTCATATTGTATTGCAAAGTTTTTTTTTTTGCTCATTTGTGAAGTCAAATATGCTAATAGGGTAAAAGTACGAGGCTATCTAATATATTTGTTGGCTGCAAAATTCTGTATATGAGTGTAATAAGAGAAAATCCTGCCAGTTTCAGAATGATAGTGTGTAGTTTTTTTCTTAAAAGACATGAGAATTCCAGAAAGAACGGCCCTCAATTTTTTTCGAACCTGGGTTTTTTGCATATGTGAATGCTTTCAATGTATTAGATCACACCTGAAGTGAATAAGCCAACTACGCCGTCTTTATGTATAAATAGATGATTTGTACTTCTTTCGAGCACGACAAAGTCAAAGCACGGTTTCTAGGGACGACAATTGCAATAGTCAGGCAAGTTCAAAACAAGGTTTTGGCTGTTTTCTTTTGTACTTGTTTGTCCAATAAACCTTCGAAAACGTCATGGGGGGAGGTGATCTAAAAATCGTCCTTCTAGGCAATTTATAGAAATTTGTATCCTAAAAAATTTCCTCATGTCAACTTTAAAAGACATGAGGAGATTTCCAGGACTAAGCCGCCCACCACAATTTTTATTTCAAACCCCGGTGTTTTTACATATTTGGCAATGTGCTTGCCAATATTGTGATCACACCTGAAGTGAATAAGCGAATACACAGTCTTATGTATTAAGATATGATTTAGTAGTGGTTCTGCGTGCACGACAGAAGTCAAGCATGCTTTTTTCTATGGCGCGAACGATTCGATAATAGCAGGCAACCGTTCAAACTGTTTGGCGGTTTTCATTGCAACCGGTTTGTCTAATAAACCTTCGAAACGTTCTTGGTAGGTGTTCATATCAACCGATCCAGTGATATTTTAGAGAATTCGTATCGAAATCAAATCTCCTCCTTCAGTTAAAAGTACATCTATATTAAGAATGGTTATTTTCCTTTTCATTGACAACACAAACTTTAAACATTTTTCCTCAAAAATTATTCAAATTAGTTGGTAAAAATAAGGAGAGATAAATACTTGTAAATGGCTATGTAATCTGTAGTTACATATATCAGGACCAGAAGCCTAAACAAGTATTTAAAAACACTCTGTCAGGGGGGGGGTCGCCAGGCATAAAATTTACAAGAAATAAGAACAAACATTAAAAGCATTTTAAGGTCCCAGGAAATGAGATGATAAACCTACTACACATCTTTACTAGGAAGATTCCAATTCCCAATAAACAGGGCCAGCAAAAAAACAATACACTACCAGTGACAAATTTTGTGAAGCTATGCATTTTCAGTCAAAGTGTCATGGAAAAAAAAATAGATTCACCCATTCACCTGGAATTTTCTATTGCTCTATGACAAATCAGTAGTTTCACTAATGATGTCTCACCAACCCAAAACTGATGCTAACCTGGTCCCTCCTTGTAGACTATGACACAAACCACATCAATTCTATTTGCATTTCCTATGACCTTAAGAGTCGTAAATGGTTTTCTAGTTGAAGTTGCACTTTAATTACAGAAACTTGTACAAAAGATTACTCATGTATCAACATCTACTTATAAAAAATCAGTTTATAAGATTGCATTCGAACCAATCACCTTGTATACAACTTGATCTTCCCGTTGACCTTTGACCTTGGTAATGTGTGACCTTTGACCTCACATAGTTGTAAGCTTTAATTTAACGTAGGTTACACCTTCCTGTCAATTTCAATAAAGAAAATAGAAAAGCCCTAATTGGCGCAAAATATTGTAAAAAATGCATCCCCTAGTTTAACAGCTTTAATTGCATGTAATGTAAACTCCTTCATTGCAATAAAGAAAATAGAAAACGTCCCCATTGGTGCAAATGTTTAAACTGGCGCAAAATGTGTAAAAAACTTGCATCCCTAAGTTAAGAGCTTTGAATTTGATGTCCGTAAAACTCTCCTGTCATTTCAAATAAAGAAAATAGAACAAACGCCCATTTGGGCAAAATGGGTTAAAACTGAACCCCAAGTAATAAGTTTTAATTTAACGTAGTTACAACCTTCCTGGCATTTCAAATAAGAAAATAGAAAAGGCGCTCAATTGGGCGCAAAATATGTAAAAAATGCAATCCCTAAGTTACGAGCCTTTAATTTAATGTACATAAACCTCTCCGTCATTCAAATAAAGAAATAGAAAAAACACCCAATGGGCGCACAAAATGTGTTAAAATGAATCCTCAAGTTGTAAGCTTTAATTGTTGACATAGGTTACACCTTCCTGTTTTTTTAATTCAAATAAAGAAATAGAAAAGGCGCCCCAATTGGGTGCAAAATGTGTAAAACTGCATCCTCTAAGTTTATACAGCCTTACATTTTATTAGCCCGGGGAGCAAGGGCAAAATCATCGCAAACACAATCTGTATTTTTCTACATTGAATTTCACATACCCTGAAACATCTACACATTTCTTCTTGATTAGTTTCTCTATTTGAATCATATCTTGAGAGAGTTGTTAGCGAGAGAGGCTAGAGCAGCGGGGTGATGATTGTGAAACAGTGGACTGAAGGACATCCCTAACAAGTAAACAATGAGGACTTCCGGTTTACGATAAATTGGATATGGAGTATATGTCATGCGACAAGAGGTTCTATATAGATAGAGAGGCAAACGTTACGTTTCATCTTTAGAAATCATCGTCTCGCATTGTTTTGCCGACCACAAAGAAAACAGAGAGTACAACAAGAAAGCAATGGCGTGCTGCCTCCGCTTTCCAACATACTGTGGGTGCCGCTTGCAATACACTATCGGTTTCGGTAGGGATACAAATTGATGTATGTGTAGAGGGTGGCCAGGTGTTGTAATAATAGTGCATCTGGATCATTGTGCCTAGATTACTCTTTTCTCATAATGGGCCCATTATGTCAAACATTCGAGATGTGCACGAACACGTCATGGATTTTTTTGTTTTAAGTGTGGTAGTAGACATTAAGGAGATAGAAAAATTCTGAAATTTGGAGCATCATGTCCATTTCGTTTTCCCGGTATTGGAAGTTTAGGGGGGGTCACCATCACAAGTGCCGGCCGACTATGAGAAGACTATGTTGAGAGGGGTTTCACAGGATTAGTAATGAGCCCCTCCACAATTTTGGAAAATTCACCTCAACAGAGTAATATTGGTTGTAAGAAGTCAAATCTGGCATAATGAAGTTCATAGGGTGTTTTACTTTAGAGTTAATGAGGTCTAAATATGTGACTTTGTTAATTCTGGGCAAGTCTGGGGGGGGGGGGGGTCATAACTCAAAAGTAAGAACCAGTGTTAATGTCCATTTTTGGTCAATCAGAGTTACATAGTGGAACTTTAAACCAATACAATTATGGAATCATTTAGAAATAATAAGTGAGGTGGGGTACAGCATCTTGAAAATGGTTAATTGTACTTTTTGAACATTTTGACCCCCCCCTGAAAACAAGTTGGACATTCTCACACACCCCTCTCTTCAGATATGTTTGAAGATGTATCATTTAAAACAACTTTCCTTGAAAGCAACTAGCTTGGTGTCTTTATTTTTTCACAACAAAATACACACTCAAATTACCACACAAAGGTATACATGACCCAGAGGCCATTGTACATGCACAGTCATACCGCGCCTACTCTACCTACCTCCCACGGCCTGATTCTGCCCCAGAATGTTCATTTGCGAGAGACCAGAACCCCACTTACCTGAAAAAATCTGGCAACCGCCTAGCTCGGTTGCACTGCGCATGATGAGATCGCCCCCCCAGCAACTAATGGACAAAATCGACTTCGAATGTTTCGACTGAGCTGGTTAAGACGTTGGTTGTGGAAGGCTCGATTTCGCCGAGTTTTTCACGGACCGTTTCTTGCCAAAACAGAAATCTTCGGTGGTGAAAAAAATTATTTATTCTTCTTAGAACCCTACTGGCTTTAGCAGAGTGATAAGTAGCGGGGGAGTGTTCTCAAAAAATGCATTTTTGGTCCCCCATTGGGTTCCTTCATCTAGCGGTCGCACGTGTGACAAGCCCCAAGTAAAATTATGGTCCACACAGGCGCCCCCCCCCCCACACTGTAATTCCACGATAGATCACCTAGGCTAGTTCTAGGTCATTCTCTTCTTGTTTGGCCGTTTTTTGGCTCTTTCTGCGGAACCGACCCTTTCCCTTATCAAATGTTTGCCTTGTTCAGGATCTCCATTTCATCGGAATTCATTTTCTGGCTAAGTGGAAAATTCACTGGCCCGCATGGTTAGTCCCGGGCCGGTAGCGATGACGGCAATTTTTATTGAGGGGTAAAGGCATACTCTGCTATTTTCTGGAAATGTTTCGATTAGATTAGATAGTAGTATCATAGTGTTTCATTTTATGTATACGCCTTGTTATGTTGTGTCTATTGTGATGGTTGTCATGTCTCAGACCTTTCCGGGGGAGGGGGTGAGGCGAGGCTCAGGGGGTGGGGTGCCTGGTATAAACAGAGGCCCCCCTCCTTTTGTTTTTATCCCTTATTTTTTCCGATCCTTTAGCCGCTGATCGGGATGGCCCTCGGTTGGGTGTGGAGATCCCCCCCCACGGAGAGTGGGATTCCTTGGGAGTCACCCGACACCCCCTAAGGGGTCCCTCTCGGGATTGGGTCCCTCGGCTGCTTCCCCTTCTGGATGGACTCTCCCTTTTCGGCTGTCGAAGCAGAAGAGAGAGTTGGTTAGGGCGGCCTTCCTCCCCCCCTCTACGGGGGTCGGGGATGGCCGATTCTGCGGTGAGGCCTGAGCCCCGGGGGGCAGGTGGGTCCCCCCTTCTGGCTTTTATTTTGTTTTCTTTACAAAGACAAGAGGCCCCTAACAAAAAAAAGAAGGGGTTGTTTGTTTTAAGCGAGGGATAGTTTGTTGAGGGACCAGGGCCCACGGGGATGGTACTCCCCCCCCCCCCCCCGGGGGGGTCGAGGGTGGCCGATTCTGCGGTGTGCTTGAGCCCCGCTATTGAGGGCCCTCCTTGTAATTTTTTCTCAAAAAAAAAAAAAAAAAAAAAGGAAGGAAAAGCAAAAAAAGCCTGGGACCCCGAGTCCATGAGGCCCCCAGGGCCCCGGCTAGGGAGCCCCCACGACCCTGAGTCGTGGGGCCATTGAGGGCCCCGGGCCCCGTATAATAATGGGGCCCCGGGCGGGGCCAAGCCTTTTTGGTTTTGCTTCCCCCCTTCCCCCCTTGGGGGTCTGAGACACACGGGGCCCACAGGGGCCCAAGCCATTAAATTTTCTTTGTGTTTTCTCTTCCAGATTCAAGTCTAACTAGGAAGTTACAAAGATGGATAACCCTCCAGCATGTCAAAAATGCCACTCATCATTGTCAAAGAAGGACCACACTTGTTGTGCCTCCTTGGCCGGCCATGCTCCCCAGGGGACACCCAGAGACATAGAGCCGGGTTGGCCGAAGCAACCGGTGAGCAACCCTATTTTACAAGGACACGGCCTAGGCCGACAAGAGGCACGCGCCCGCTCCTTAGAACCTATGGAGGGGTAGATAGACGTAAGTAAATCCCCGAGAGACCACCCCTGTTGCTTCCCCTCCAATGGGGGATCACGGGGAGGCCCTCTACAATGCATCTCACGTTGATACGGCCCCCATGGGGGGACGGGGTGGCACCTAGGGTAGGTATTAGACCGAAGCCAAGGACCCCTTGGTACGGCCATGGATCCCAGGGGGGATTTCAGCGGGATCATAAGACATACATATGTCCCAAGCAGAGGCTCCCTCCCACCCACAGGGTAGCTGGAGCCCTTAACAGGCTCGCATAGCACCCAGGGATCTTGCCGGCCGCCCCGCAAAAGGGCAAGCGAGCGGGGACCCGGTCGCACGCCCGGATTCTAATAAGGACCGGAGCAAAGGGGCCCAAGGTGGAGGGAAGATCCCAAGAAGTCTCATAAGAATAAACGTAAAAAGAAAGATCAAAAAAATAGGGGTAAGGTCGGGAGATCGTGAGGCCGGGACCCCTGCTGAAAGGGACCCGCTCTCCGGTCGTCAGGCGTTTAGAACCTAGCCTACCCTGTTAGGTCGCTAGGAGGGATCCCCTTCGGGTCGTAAAGGCCCGGAAAATCGGTCAGAGCGTGGTCTAGAGACCCGAACACGACGCGGGATTCGAGGGGGGGGGGGGGGGTAAGAAGGGTCAACATTAGTTCTCCACATTCTAGGTGGCTCAGAATCCTACCGTTCGCCCAGACCGGGACACCGCCACCTACGACCTGAAGGAGGCGCTCAGGCCAGGAACGCAACAGGCGGGAGGCCCTCGGCCGGGCTACCGTACCTATGACGCGGTGGGAGAAGAAGGTTTCAAGTTTACCTTTGAACCAGCGCCGCGAGACTCGGCGCCCGCCCCAGGCGAACGGTCGGGGAACTACCGACCGTGAGGACGCTGAAGCTCGGCGGGGGAGAGATAATAGAGAACGAAAGGGGTCCACATCTATGGAAATAGAGAAACCGAGTTCTTAGGCGGCCGGTCGGGGAGCCCCCCTCGGAGCTCGGCCCGACCCGGGCCCACGGTCGGAGCTCCGGCCGCTGTCCGACCGGGCGGACGGCCACTCTACCGGCCAGGGACGCCACAAGGGCGCACCAAAATGAGAAATTTTATAAAACTCCTCACATTCTTGACTAACCCACAAGTACAGTCAAGTATGTCCGACTTGATCGCACCACTTGGCAGGGGCAGTCCCACAATCGTAGGGGGTCCCCTCAGCTCCAGCCACTCACCAAAAGAGGGGAACGCGGAGCGGAATCCCCGGAGGTCAGTCTCTCGCGAGCGAGGGCGAGTTGGAGGAGGATTCAGACGCACAGCGAGGAGGAGAGTGATTCGAGGGAGCATCTCGACTCGGCTGTTCCTCAGGCCCGCGCTAGAATGCCCCAGGTCGCCATCTATGGACAGGCGTCTCCCTCACGGATGTCAAATCCTAGGCCCTTCTCCCGCTGGACCCCCTGCGCCGACGACTCGGTCGGAGGCTCGGGGCGCTCCGCCGGAGTTGAGAACAGTCGGAGTGGTTAAACACCTACTTAGGTGAGTTATGAGGGACACAAGGGCAATCATTAACATATCCTTCAAACTCCACAGACGCTACAGGGTAAGGCGTTTACAATCCGAAACCCCCCTGAGGCCAAACCCAGTAGTGGACCCGACCCCGGGCGTTGAAAAATTACGCCTTCGCCCACGAGGCGGCAATCGGTTCACTACGGTCCCAGAGCAACGCACTACCTCTCTACCCCCGGATCGTACAGACGGCGGGTGGTCTATTGGGTTCCCAGCGGGGGGTTTTCAAGGGGTTTCAAGAAAACGACCCTTCACAGCAACCTCTCAGAGGTATAGACTGGGATTACACGACTCAGTGCCGAGATTGGGATGATCCTTATCGCGATCCCCGTACTATCTTAGGCCTCTATGGAGATCAGTTGCGTTTATCGCCTTTTACCCCAACGGTGTCAGCTCAATTTTTCGCGGCAGTCCTAGTGGACCCGCCTTCCCCTGGAGTTGATACCCCCCCTCGGAAGACGGTTCGACCTGGGTTCAAGCTAGGCGCAGAAGAAACCTCCGCGAACCATGCCTTACATCCCAACTGAATAGGGACTTGCGTTCCCTGGCGACCGCGATCCAGATGAGAGAGGCGCAGTGGAACGCATGCATTGGCTTAACAGGCCTTTCCATCGGGCGCGGGGATTCCCAATTCCTGGACGCGCCCCCTTGCCCTGAGGCAGTCTTTAGGCAGAGTGGAGCTTGACAGAGGTTCACGTTGTGTTCCGCTTGGTCCCTCCCGGCTGGAGCGAAGGAGCGCAAAGGCTCCAAAACTCGCCCGAGGGCTTTCAAGGTTTGTCTCGATCCAGGACGCCATACACGGTCCAGGCCTGGGATCTGAAGGAGCGGATACCGAGCTCGTCACTTAGAATCTCTCGCCCGGGAGATGGGTTTTGGAGAGTAGCAAATGCCCAACAATTGGTTCTTTGCCCATCTGGCACGCAGCCGCATGGGGGAAGGAACAAAAACTTCCCACAAGGGGCCATTAGCGCTAACGGTTTACGTCTCCTCCGACCTGAACCACTTGTGGACGAGAACCTACGCTGAGTCCACCGAGGGCGTCAGGGCCGGAGAGAGAACGTAGCGAAGGCTCTTCTTAACTTCTCCAATAGGCAGGGTCTTCTTCAAGCCCTATTGGAACGACCTTTTGGAGGTACCTGGCCCAAGCGGTTGGAAGAAGAAGAAAAGCCCCGCAGGAAGTTCGCTTGTCTCGATGCGGCGATAAGTCGAGCTAAAAAGGGCCAGAGGGCCGCCGCCAACGACGGCCTGGTGGAGGCTGGTCTAACAAGCCACCCCAGGCTCCGGCGATGCAAAAAGGTGGGCAATACCACTTACCCGTCCTTTACGGCAGCCCCCACATGCGCCGGTCCAGGCAGTCTGGGGGGCCTAAGCAGGGATGTAGACGCTCCAAGAATAAGAGAGGCGAAAATAGAAAGAAGGCTGTTCGTGGAGGACAGAAAAAAAAGGGACGGAGGTAAGATCTCTGGGGGAGGTGCAAGGCGACGGCATTCTGAAGACACAAGGGTTTCATAGAAAACCTAAGGCACGGGAGGACGGGCGGCCTGAAGGGTTCGACGGGGAGGGGCCGAGGACACACAGGACGCCGGCTCCATATCAGTGATTCCGAAGGATATCAGATGGAGTTTACCTCCCGCCCGCCCCCTTCAACGGCATACGAAACCCCGCTGCCAGCGAAAGCCACAAGCGGTTGGCTCTTCAGCAAAGGAGATCTCTCATAATGCTGGGGAAGCGAGCAGTAGTTGTGAGACTCGGGCATTGGTCCAGGAGGGGTTCTACTCGACACTTCTTCCTCACCCCAAAGACGAGTCGGGCGAGTGGAGGAGACCATCCTGAACCTTAAAGCCCCTAAACCAGTTTATGCGTCCCCGTCGGTTCGGATGGAAACCTTAAGGGCGCATCTTTCCGGTTCTGCCACAGGGATGGTGGGGCCAGTGAAGTGACGTTACTTAGTAGACTTATCCGACGCCTTACCTTCAAGTTCCGATCAACAACTCTTCCACAGAAAGAAATGGCTACGTTGCGCCGGTGGAAGCGGCCCGAGGCCCTTCCAGTTCCAGGTCTCACGTTCGGCATATCAACGGCCCCGCACCTTCACCAGGATAGTGAGGTTGGTGCGCAGAATTTTCGAGAAGGGAGGGGGGTTCAGGATCTTTGTCTATTAGCGATTGGCCTTCGGACCGCCCCCTCGCGAGAAGGTTGCTCAGACGGGACAAAGGACGTAAGCAGACTAGTGGAGTCCCTTGATTTCTTATCAATTATGCGAAGTCCCGAGTTGGTCCCTTCCCAGAAGCCCCCCTCCCCTCTGTTCCTGGGAGCGATAAATAGATTGCAGCGGAAGGGTCAATCCCTCTCCTCAGAGGTAGATGGATACTAGCTTTCAATGTGCCTCGATCTTGCACGGTCGAGAGTCAGCTCAGCCAGCTAGTGGTTGACGAATCATAGGGTAATGGCCAGTCTGATAGACCTGGTCCCCATGTGAGATTTGCGCATGCGGAGGCATCCAGATTTACCTCCCGTCATGCCAGGACGACGTGGTTCACCCCTCTCTCCCTCCAGCTACCAAGTCCCCCAGAGCCTTCGACCAGACCTCCGATGGTGGATGCAGCCACCCAATTTACTCCTAGGAGTCCCCTTCCGATCACGACTCCGTCTGTAGTCCAACTCGGGTGGGGAGCCCACTTCCAGGAAGTGGAAGTGTCAGGCAAATGTCGACATCGCAGGCACGAAGCACATCAATGTACTGGAAAGCTCTGGGGCAGTATTTCCTGGAGTTGCACCGACTCGGCCCCAGAGTCCACAGGAGGGCCTGCTAGTCCGATGCGACAACAGGACAGTAGTGTCCTACTTGAACAAGAAGGGAGGTACAAGGAGCAGGAAGCTGTGCACGAATACGCTTTTCACCTACTGTTGTGGTTTGTCCAGCGCCGAGGCAATCACCCTGAAGGCGGGAAGCCATCTCCCGGGAGTAGAGACACATACTGGGGCAGATGGCTTGTGGAGGAGGACATCAATCACAAAGGCCCCTCCAAAGTTAGCGGGGTCCTCAGTGGAGTGTCACCTGCTCCCCTCGGTTTGCCGCCATATGTTCCAGGCCACTCTCGGCCCACGTGGATCTACTTTGGTCCCGTTGGAACAAACAACTTCCAACGTATTATTCTTGGGAGGTGGACGAAGAGGCAGCTGGGGCGAGACGCCTGACGGCAGATTGGTTTCAAAGTAATAGGGTACGGCATGTCCGCCGGTGGCAATGGTTTCCCAGGGTTTTGGAAAGGTCTCTCGTTAGACCATTGTCTAGTTGATTCTCGTGTGGCCCCTATGTGGCCGAGACAAAAGTGGTTCCCGCGCCTACTAGACCATACTAGAGAGATCCCAGTCATCTCCAATGCCGGAGGTGGGGACGGGACTGATCATGTCCCCCAGCTAAGTCAGAAAGTCCCGATATGGACTGTCCACGCTCTCCGCCTAACTGCTTGGCTACTTTAAAACGAGCCTACGCGGAGGCGGGGGACGTTCTGGACGGGCTGCACGCATCTCGCTTTGCAAGGCAAGGAGAGCTTCACCAGAAACGTTCTTAAATCCGAGAATACCTCCGATTCTCTCCGATGGTTTGGTGTGTTCCGATCGATCGATTGATCCGCTGCGGCATCTGTAGGCAAGATTGCGGACTTCCTTAACGGAGGTTTTGAGGGAGGGTGCCCTTCCACGAACGGCACAGGGCTTATGGAATGCCATTGCCACGCGGTTTTTGCACGGGGTTCGTAGATGGTATGACAGTCTCTTCCAGTACGGGCTCTTTCAGCCTCGTTAAGGGCATGTTTTTGAGAGGACTCCGGCACCGAGTGTGCTCCCGGAGTGGGACTACCTTTGGTTTTGCAAAACTTGGACTCTCAGGATGTGCGAGTTTGAGCCTCTCTCAAAACTTAGTTGTTGGACCTGGTAGGAGACTGCCGTCTTGGTAGCGGGTGGCCTGCCGGTCGCAGATGCCGGAGGTTCAGGCCCGCTCCATTGAGGAGGCTCACCTTGTTTCACCCAAGATGGAGTTACATCCTCCCTCGTGCAGGATTCCTTGCAGAGAATCAAACCATGTCCTTCTCTCCAAAGCCAATTTTTCTCCCGGACCTAACTCAGGACGGAGAGCGGCAGTTCCGGAAGGCCTTGGTGCCCGGTTAGGGCCCTTAAGTGGTACCTCAAACGGACGGGAGAAGGTTAGCGCGAAGATAGGGGGGAGATGAAAAGCTCTTCGGTCGTCGGAGAAGCCCTTTATGCCTGCGGCTAGAGGCACCATTAGCCGCTGGATTTCACGGTCATCCATACCGCCGATGGTCAGAAGATCATGTCCAGGTTGAGAGGACCGCTTCCCAGTCCGGGCCCACGATACTCGTTCCATTTCCGCTTCTTGGGCGCTCTACTCTGGAGCAACCTTGTCTGACATCATTGAGGCGGCCGAC
This sequence comes from Ophioderma brevispina, assembly GCA_023653785.1. Classification (NCBI taxonomy): domain Eukaryota; kingdom Metazoa; phylum Echinodermata; class Ophiuroidea; order Amphilepidida; family Ophiodermatidae; genus Ophioderma; species Ophioderma brevispina. The sequence continues at coordinate 16,918 of JAMKCH010026117.1, forward strand.
TGGTCTACTCCCACGACGTTCCAGACGGTCTATAAATCTTCGTGGATGTTAATTGTGTCAAGGCTTCGGTCAGGTCGCCGTCATCCATCTTTAAATTAATTTAACTGGCAGTCGACGTGAACCGTCGGACATGTCAGTAGGGGAGTAGAAACTAAGTTCCGTGTTTCTACCTTAGGCTCCTTGGTTAGGTTTTTTTATGGCTGTGGGTTATTCCCAAGTACGGTCGTACCTCCCACGCTTTCCACACATCCACCTCCTGGGATCCAGTTGCAATTTCTGGTTCGATCAAGGCCGTTGGAGGGGAGGTAGAGTACGTAATGTATTTCCCTCTCAACAGGGAGAGGAAGATACTTAAGACTACGATACCTACCTCCCCCGGCCTGAGCCCTACCCACGAAGTTCGTAAGCCGCCCCTCATGAAAGCCACGTTTCGCCACGTCTTGGGGTGCAGAAACATTCTGGGTAGTCTATTTTTGTCCAGTAGTGCTTGGCGGATCTCCTCAGGGTCGTGCAACCGAGCTAGGGCGGGTTGCCAGATTTTTTCAGTGTAGTGGGGTTTCTGTTCGCGTCGCAAATGAACATTTGTTGCAGAATCAGGCCGTGGGAGGCAGGTATCGCATTCTTAATATCTCCCTCTCCCTGTTGATAGGGAAGTATATCACCATATAACATTCTTGGGGATATCAGCAAATCGTGGTCTTGTGCTGAAAACAATGAGGCCATAACACGACACCAGGCTGGTTCTTTCAAGAATAGTTCTTTGCTGATATCTTCAACATATCTGAAGTATATGCAAAGGTGCAAAAAATTGGTTCTTTTTCCTCAGGAGCAACATGCAATGTTCACCTAGATAACTACAAGACTTTCAACCATTTCCTCTGAGCGGCTCTCCCAGCTCCCGCCTTTTTTGCACCCCTGCATAATGGGGTGAGTCGTATGTCAACATTGATTTTCAGGGGGGCAATATATGTCAAAATTGGGGGCCCCCCCCAAAAAAAAAAAAAAATTTTGGGGGGGGGAATTAAAAAAAAAAAAAAAAAAAAATTTTTCAATAAGCTGACTCACTTATACTTACCGTAATGTGCTTACTATTGTACTGACAGAAAGTCCTGGATTTTGACTCAAGATTAACAAGAAAATGGACATCAAAAATAATTGTTACTTAGGGAGTTCTGACCCCCCAAACTTGGTCCCCAATGAAGATAAAATTGCTTTTTATTTAATAATATACGAAAATAACTTTAAGAGTAAGGCGCTAGCTATCACATGTTTGATGCCATATTGAATTCCTCACACCAAAAACCTTCCCAGATATGATTTTCAAAGTTGGGGAGGGTTTTCAATCAATTTATGGCCCTCTCAAAATTGTCTTTTGCCTCGTCACTCATTTTTTGATGGTGACCCCGTACTTTTCCGAATGCTCCTGCGGGAAAACTAACTGTGGTATGAAGCTCACATTTCCGGATTTTCATTTCCTCATCAATATCTATCATTACAACAACCAAACAACACCAAAAAAGAAAAAATCCATGAATGCTGCCGGTGCACATCTCGAGTGTTAACAACTGGAATAGCCCTAGTTCAATTCGCGCTTCTGTGAAAAGATGTAATTCCTTGAGGCGGTTTCTTTAACTTCAAGACGACTGACGTTCATTTCAATTCGTTGTGTTGCCATGGGTAGGACAATTAACCACCCAATAGCCACCCAACATCCACAACTGATATTTTTGTGCCGGATTGTTTGTATCGAATTGACTTTATTGTGTATACAAGCACCCCAAACTATATATTATTCCGTGCAATATTCAAAATGTCAGCGCCCGCACGATGACTGGTTTTGAATGGGCTTCACCCCCTTGGTCAACGCGTATCACGGCAATTTTATCAAAATGATCAAATTTAGCGACGCTATTCTTGTTCGACAGTCAACAGGTTTTACAAGCAACATTTTCATCAAGATCCTATTTTTTTTTGTTTCCATTC
>JAMKCH010026118.1:0-66406 GCA_023653785.1 Ophioderma brevispina
AAGAGAGCCAAGGATCTACCCGAGTTGGATATAGGTGAGACAGTCCGTATCCAGCCTGATCAGCTAAAACAGCCATGGAGAAAAGCAATTTGTCTTGAGAAAGTAGGTCCCCGTTCCTATCTTGTGCAAACGGAAGATGGACAGAAATACAGAAGGAATAGAAAATTCCTAAGAAGCACTGATGAAGAGATTTCTGTTATGCCACCTACTGCAGAAATCATACCAGAAGCAGAACCATCTTGCCAGCCAGCAGATAAAGAATCCCCAAGGTCCCCAGGAAAGACAACATTTACACCCAAGTCTACAACAGAGAAAGTCAAGTCAACACCCATGGACAGCAAGACTTCATCCAAGTCTACCAGAGCAACCACCAAGACAGCACCACGAGCCAGCAACCAAGTCAACTAGAACCAGAACCAACATCCAGCAACCAAGCAGATTCAAGGACTATGTGACTTAGAGATAGAGACTCTCATTGTACAAATTTTTTTTTAAAATTCAAGTTCATATTTGGAACCAAGTGAAACAAAAGTCTTGTTTCAGCCCAAATTTAGGCGCAAAATTAAACGTGAAAATTTTATCACTTGTTTGATTAGCCAGCTAAAGAACATTTTGTCAGTAAGTGATTTTACAAAGGACAAATCCATCACTCAAGACTTATCAGCTGGAACTTTTTTGAACTTTAAAGTCATGTGACTTCTCAGAAAAGCACACATATTATAGAAATGTGCTAAACTATTTGAAAGTTCAGTCAAGGTCCATAGCAATAGTTTTGCATGGGGCATTTTTTTAGAAAAAAATTAATTAATCAGAGTTAAAGGCAATGTTTTACTGTTTAAGGGGTATTTTTTTTCCAAAACAAATTTTGACCAAATTAAAAGGAAAATTTTGTAAGTGCACTTGACATTGACTGTACTGTATGTTAAACTTGTCGAAATTGTTAAAACAAGCGTTGACATTATTCTCAGTATACAAAAGGACACTAGTGAAAGGACACTAAATATACAACCAACTTTATTATAAGTGCAAACTTTATTTCAGTCATCAGATTGAAAACAAAAGCAATTTTACATATCACATTTTGGAAAGAAGAGATTGTTATAACAGTTTAAAGTTGGAAAGTCATTATTGATTGAAATGACATTGTTAGTTACCATTCCTTAGAAGTTTTGCAAACTTTTCAAAAGGAAGGGAGATGTTACAGGATATGATTTCCGAGACACTCTGTAACACATCGCGTACTAATTGATCTGCACATGCGCGCTGAGTGTTTAGCACAAGTAAAATGGACGCCTCCTTGTGAACTTATTTGCTTGTCCTTTGTCTACTTATTTGGTCTCAAACCCACATAAGCAACGGCCAACACATTCCTAACCCTTCTTAGGAGACCAATACGCTTGTTGACATTAGAGACCACTTTGTCAATATTAACACTCCAAGTAAGAGATGGGTCGAGCCAAACACCAAGGTATTTAAAATTGTCAATTTGTTCTATTGACTCGCCTGCAATTTGAATGTTGAGCTTATCTTGAATACAAATTTTTTGATGAGTTCCAAAAAGCATGGATTTGGTTTTTTTAACATTAAGAGTGAGATAATTGACTTGAAGCCACCTAACAACATAAGAGAATTTTGTATTCAAGATTCTGTTAATTGTATCGATTGTCCTACCCCTAACAAAAATAGCAGTGTCATCTGCGTATAGATAAACTCTGCAGTCAACACTCCATAGGATAGATGGCAAGTCATTGATGTAAATTGTAAAAAGGAGAGGGCCAAGAATGGAAGCCTGACGGACCCCAAACTTGACAGAAGCCTTACTAGATATATGGTCATTTTCCTCTTGTGACGTTGAAAGCGGGGTCGGATAAATAGGAAAAGAGTGAGTGAGTGAGTAGTTAGTAACGTACCACTCAACACAATTGTTTATATCGTGTCTTACATTGGACTGTTACACATAAATATCAAAAAACAACGGCAATAGTAAAACTTCATTTCAATTCAAATTACAATTAACAATTACAAAAGGAGAAACACATCATACAGTGATGAACCATAGCATCACCTATCCATGTATAAACACGATAACCAAACTAATTCAAAGATACCTTTAGAAAACATGCATCATAAAAACAAGTTCAATAGATATACTGATAAATTTATAACTATAATACACATCAATAGTACTGATGAACAAAGGTCCTCACTCATCCATGTACCAAGCAAAAAACTGTCAACGTCAAATACAGATAATCGACATCACATCAGAACATGCAAACATGAGATCCCCTTTACAGAACAAATAGATTGTCTCATACATGTCCATTTATAAAGGCGCTCCAATACAACTTGGGCATTAAGCCCAAACTGATAGATTTAATTACATCAACAATTATACAGTAGAAACCTAATACATGCTAGCTATTTTTACTACATTACAAAAAAAATAAATAGGTGGTCTTACATATTTACAAATGTAATTGATAATTGTTTGTTTTTCATGTTAATTGATTTTAAAGCTACATGACTTAAACGAGTAATACACAGAACATCTTAATAATACAATTACACAGTCTAAATCATTACACATTTATAATATAACCTAACTTAAAGACCAACCGTCTGTTCAAATAACAGACGAGTTGACCCTTTTATAGTCGCTTTTACGACATGCAGGGGAACACATCGGGCCAATTCTTAACCCCGAACCCGCAGGGGGGCCCATGTTAGTTGCCTTTTCGACATGCAGGGGAACACATCGGCCCAATTCTAAACCCCGAACCCGCCGGGGGAAAATAGGAAAAGAACCATTCAGTTCCAGGCCATGCACTCCAATACATGCAAGCTTGTTAAGAAGCACCTCGTGGTTTTCCGTATCGAAGGCTTTTTTTAGGTCAAGGAAAACAGCACCAGTTAAGTAGCCTTCGCTCATGTTACTCAAAAGATAGTCGCAAACCTCGACAAGGCAAGTTTGTGTGGAGTGTTTAGGTCTGAAACCTGATTGGTTGGGAGACCTAATCTGTTGATGCGCAATGAAATTGTACAACTGAGTGTGAACAATTTTTTCGAAAACTTTCATGCAAGCTGGTATAACAGAGATAGGTCTGTAGTTACTTGTGTCCATTGGACCACCTTCCTTATAAATAGGAGAAACACGGCTTACCTTCCATGCCGATGGAACTATGCCAGAAGAAAGACTCAAGTTCATAATATAGGCCAAAGGCTGAGCCAGGTGATCGTGACCGATCTTGAGGAGCTTAGGGCTGATGTTATCAAGCCCTGTGGCCTTACCTCCATCAAAACTACTTAGAATATTTGATACCTCCTCGCCAGTAATTCTAGTGAAATGAAACTGTGCCCTCCTTGGTAATATTGTTCCATTAGCATGGTTGGTCCGATCCATAGTCACTGGAATGGCTTCGGCAAGCTTTTTACCTATGTTCGAAAAAAAAAGTATTAAACTCATTGGCAATGCCAACGTCATCATTAATTACATTATCATCAGCCTTGACACTGTGGATGGGAGAATGTTGACTACCAGGAAGAACAGTTTTAACTGTTTTCCATAATTTCCTCCATCGCGAATCTGTGCCAGCATCTCTAATTGAGCATTCAAAGTATTCCCTCTTCAGTTTCTTAGCCAAGTTGTTAAGTTTGTTTCTAGTTGCCTTAAACACCTGCCAGTCTTTTGCCGATTTGGACTTTTGGGCAATAGACGTGATATGACGAAGATCTTTTCTAAGGGACAGGTACTCATCATCAAACCAGGGTGGAGTTTGTTTGGAATTTCTATTTTAAAGGGGCATGCTTGTCACAGATGGGAATAAAAAGACCCTCAAAAATACTCCAAGCAGTATTAGGATCATCAGATACCTCAATGGTGTTCCATGGCACTTTGGAAAGATCATCTAGAAAACTATTGGAAATAAAATTACGATACGATCTGGCGTTGATCTTACGAGCCAGGCCCCCTAACAGGTTTTACCAACTTCCTCACAGCATAAACCAGACAATGGTCGCTGAAAGAGAAAACAGTAGCACCATGATTAGCAAATAATTCAGGACGGAAAGTCCAAACATGATCAATACAGGTTTTGGTAAATTGAGTTATTCTGGTAGGAACCTTATGACTTGGGTTAAATGATGTGTAAACATACCGGAGCTAAGTTTTTTCCAATTCCATTCATTTGGCTTTAGACCATCACAATTGAAGTCACCTATACACAAGATTTCAGCAGGTGTTTTTGATGCTATACTAAGACAATCAACTTCAGTAAGCACCGATTCAAGATCTGCAAAGAATTCGGTGCATATATTTGGTCCATAGACAATACCAGTAAGGATTGGGCGGGAGCCAGGTAGGGTCACTTTCACCCAAAGAGTCTCGATTTTACCATGGGTGGACTGAGATAGAGTGACCAATTGGTGTCAAGCTTAGAGTGTACATACAAAATGACACCACCATAGCCGTCCGCACGATCCCTGCGGTACATATTATATGATGATGATGATGATGATGATGATGATGATGATGATGATGATGATGATGATTGATGATGATTGATAAAACAGCTGTAAGTTAATGCATTGAATTACCTGCAGAACATTCCCCCGGACCCCCAACGTGTTAAATACATTCGCCTAATTTTGGTTGTGTTCGAAGGCCTACCCTTTCCCGTGCATTTTTGCTCGCTTCCTTCATGACGTAAACCGCCTTTCCGGTGCCAAATGTAATTGTCAATGGACATTTTACGATCAAACATCCACCGAGGTATAGGTAAGATACAGGTGATCCCAAAGTGATGTATAGGAGGAGTACCAACACGACGCCTAGTACGACGCAGCAATATCACAGGCACTTGGTTTTAGTCCAATAAGGGAAATTGAAGCCCCGCTTCGGGTGTGATGTCACAAAATGGCTCATGTAGGGGAGGGTTAAACCGTAAAACAGTTCATGTCCTTCATCAACGTATCATTTCTTGTGTGCCGTAATAAACATGTCTTGCTATTTCTCCAAAAGTTGTGTTCATCGTTTTGATTTGCTGTGGATCGCATTCAAATTTATGAACACGATGGTACACATGGATAACGTAACTGTGAGACCAGTCTACGAGGGCCCCGTCCTTCCACATTCGGTGTAAGTTCCAAAAATCAGTCCACTGTGGGAGCAGAAGTGATATTGGTTCAATGTTAATTAAATCGGGATGTTCACATGCAAGCATGATATGGCTTTTTAACTGAATTCCAGCCCCATTTGTGATCGTCAAATTTTTGTACGAATCATAAAAGATCTTCAGAAATGGCGATTGTGGCGCTGACAGCATAACGCCATTCGCTAAAGCGTTGCCCCATGCGGTTTCTATTCCGCTGCTAAAGTTGTACTTGCGTAACGGGTCCAGGTTACGAACAATAACGGCATCAGTGTCGAGATAAATCCCTCCGTGTTCAAGAAGAACCTCCATTCGGGTTACATCAGCTTTGTGCTCCAATACATTAATAGGGATACCAAATATATGACGAGGCTGATCGCGATGAATGATATGCAGTACCTCACCAGCTTCTAGTTTAAAAATATCCCAATATTCACCGTCAGGTTCAGCGTCTGTATGAAACATAATCTTGTATGGTTTTTGATATCGAAGTGCACTTAAAGTGCTTAGGTAGTGAAGGAACTTAAATTCATGGGACGTATACCATACGTAATGGACTATATTTGGAACAACATAATTTCCAGAACCATTAACACTGTAATCCCGGGGTTTAATAGCCGATGAATTATATAACAACCGTCGCGCCATTTCCCCAAAAGTATTTTGCATTATTTTAACATCTGCGAGATGCAATTTTTGCCTATAAAGAGCATAATAAAGTTTCAAAGCAAGGTTCTCGTTATGACTACAATACCCATAGAATATATTGCTTCTGCAACCGGACCTGCTAAGATCCTTTCTACTAAATCTTTTCTCCTCCACAAACACTAAGTCGCGATACAGAGAAACGAGCGACATCAATGCTTTATCCGCATTATATAATTGTACGTCATACTCGTGGAATGTTTCCAGCCACGTCTGAACAAACGATTGATTCTTCTTGGATAATATTATCGAAGGATTAATGCGACCCATGTCTTTGCCAATTGCAAAATCATAATGGGCTATCATTTCCATGGATTCTTGAACAAGAACATCATTGTCGAGGTATATGCCACCATATAAAGCCAGAGCCTTCAGGCGACATAAGATCGTTTGGTGGTATAGATCGGTGACAATTTTACCAAATATCATCTGGTCGGTTGTTGCATTCCTTTTCACAGTAGTGTTTATGACTTCAGGTCCTGAATATGCCCTCAGTATAACCTTTATATTTGGCATCTGCTCTACTTTATCCCAGTATTCCCCTTCCAGAAACATTTCGTCAGCCAGAATGTGAAACATTACCATTTTTGGATGTAGATATTTTTGGACACTTAGTACACTCAGTAAATTATGCAATTCAAATTCCAAGGATCCTTCAGTCTTTGTCCAGACATAATGGACGTATCCAGGAAGAACTGACTCATTCGCTGCATCTGGTACCCGTATATAAAAGAAGAAACAAAAGGATGGTACCGTAATTACTAAGGCGAGAAAGCACATTTTCATTTGTCTTATCATGCTTGAAGCCATTGTGATTCCTTATTTCTTCTCGATTGCCACGTTCCTCTTTATTCCACCTATTTAAATAGGAAAAAAGGTAATTATAATAAAGAAGCCGTATTAGTAAGAACTAAAACCATACACCTCAAAAGATTGTACGCAAGTAATCAATATATTGACATTAGTATGTAACGTCCTACACATCCAATATTGAAATGACGTTTTGAATATTCTTAAGTACACTGGTTTAAAATGTGGCTTTCAAACCACTATTTTGTCAACTATGATGTTAGTTTATTATCTTAGAAATCCAGTGAAATTTTATGAAGATATAACTTTTTTTAATATGCTTATATTACGGAGAAAGGTCCAATATGGTGTAATTACCTATTTATTTAAAAAGTTGCTAATATTAATGTTGATTTGGATGGGTATATATGTGTTGTACTTAACACTAAAGTGTATAAGCTCTTGTACACTCCCGTTGCACAAACTTTTCCCACCGAAAAATGGAAAACCTCTTTCCCAAAGGACTTTTTCCATAAGATTTTGCTCATAACAGTTACTCCAGAACGATTTAAGGGGCAAAACAAGTTTTGAACAGCGCCACCAAAATGCGTATTTATGCTAATTAGCATAAAAACGCCATGCCCGATTTATTGTTTTTGATGTTTCCACCAAAATATGCGCAACTGATAATTAGGCAATTACTTAAAAATTTGTCCAAAATGATTTAGCGTTAAAATATGGCGCACGAAAAACAAAATGTTGGGTCCATGTGGACCTTCCTTATACACTTCATTGTTAAATTATGAGAGTGTTACACTCCTGACTAGCACCAATACCTATTCGGCATTTGTAGCAGACACATCAGGTAGTCGGCAGGTCACAGTGAAAATTGTTGGGACAGGGTCATTGTGCATGAGCTTGCACAAATAATAGGTGATACATACTCAGCTTCGACTTCATGTGGTCTGACCTACAGACTTTTGTTGGATGCTAAGTGTTTTGAACCTCCAATATTTGATGCACTTGCCTTCAAAATCCAGTATTACACTCTAAAAACGTGTTTAGAAATTCTGGACAAACTTGTGATTAGATGGGTTAACGTTTAGCATTTAAACACCAAAACTTGTGTTTAGATAGCTTAACGTTTAGTATTTAAACATCTAAAATGCCTAAACACAATCTAAACATGTTTGAATCCTAAACATAATGGCCATCTAAACACTAGTTTGTCCAGAATTTCTAAACACGTTTTAGAGTGTATTAATTACACATTTCATTAAACTTTTGTTTGGTTTTAATATTTATACTATTTGTTTTTAAAATTAATATTAATATTTTTTCTAATAAATATGTACATTAACTCTTAATTTAACATATTATTGTTATTATTGTGAGGAATAGTTCATTGGTAGAACACCAGCGCTGTCACCTTCGGAGCCTAGTTTTATCCGTTTTAAGATAGGCACTCCTGATATATATCTTCCTCTCTGAAGGTGACTTAGTAGGGAAAATTCACCTTATGCAGTATCTTTTGTCTAGAAACCTATGCTTCCTATTTCTATTGGAAAGTAGTAGTATGTAGACCATCCTCTGCTTTCACAGTCAGCCACTAGATCTTGGTACTTGCACTTCTTTCTTGCATATGCATTGGATAGGTTCTCCTCAATAGGGACTGTCAGCTCTATGATGATCACTGTCTTTGTTTTGGTAGAAAAGATGGTGACATCTGGTCTCTTAGGTGTTTCAGTGATTTCTGGAGGGAACACTATTTGTTTGTGTTCCTCATCCATATCCAGTCATTGGCCTTCTTCAGAATGTTGGTTTGCTCTGTCTTAGGCATTGGTAAGACTGGATTTCAATACATTTTGTAGGTTGTACCATCAGCTGTGCGAAAGGCTATTGTAGAGATGGAGTTCAGATTCTTAGGTGTGATGGTTTTTTTTTTTCTGATTTGCCTCTACGACGTACGGTCCCAGACCTGTAGAGATTGCTTTCAGTGTTTGGTCATGGCGCCAGTTGTATCTTCCGCTTTGTAATGAGTAGTGGAAAGGCAGCAGCTCTGGCGTCCAGACATACAAGGTTACACACCGCTAACTCACTTATACACAGTAGTCTATGAGCTTCTATGGGAAAAATGGCAACTTTGAGCATGTTTCTTTCACATTAAAACTCTCACAGAGGAAAAACAACAACATCACCCCAAAGTACAAGCTGAAATCACCAATAACCAAATTTTGAACATATGATGACCAGAAAAATTTTTAGTTACGAATCACCAAACTCGAACGATGTCAGACCGGCAACCCAAGATTCTCTATAGTCGCCAAAGCTAGTAATTTGCAAATCGATGTGAAATTGATGAGCGCGGAGTAAATTGTCTCAAATTCACTGTCCAAATGCCACTTAGTTTGAGAAAACATACCAGTCTACCATGTCAATCATGAAATTCCATCACTTTTTTAATATAACTAGTTCATTTTCAGACATTTTAAAGCACCGTTTCCAGATGCCATGCACAAAAGTAGTCCACCCAAGACTTTTGATCCTTACGGCAGCCAGGTTAGTGGTGTATAACCACAAAGGTTTCTTCCAGGAGGTGTCGACCTGCATGACAGACTCCCAGTTCAACCACTGCCCTTGTTTCGCACATCCGTAAAGGTAGACCAACATGTCTTCCTCATCTACATCTTTTATTAGTCCGGTGAGGCATTTCCTTTGTTCTTGATGACTCATGTGTTTGATCAGCTTTTGGTTCTTTTTGTACCCAAGACCGGCTCTATCCGTCTGACCTCTAGTCATTTCATTTAGAATTAGATGCCGTTCTTTCTGTTCTAATTCTTTTATACCTACCTATCTGGCTTTCGTCTTTTTACTTTCCATGCATTTTCTGTAGAGTGTCTGTGTACTTCCATCTTTAGAGTACTTGTTTAGATGGTACTTAGTTACTTGCATACATTTGACTGATGTGGTTAGCCTTTTCAGTTGCAGGCCACAGTGTTTCCTGATGGTTTACAGAGCGCTGGTGGTGGTGCATCTGCTTATACCTGCCCATTGCTTCAGATGGTGATCTCCCACGTCAGTTTGGGTACAATAGCATTATTGTATATCCTTACCTTCATAGGTCCACTCAGCTGACTTGAGTTGGTTTTTTGAAGCATTCTTGTCAGCTTTGTGTACACCATGTCTCTGATGTTATTGTCCTCCGGGTCGTTATAGATCAGCTTCCCGAGGGTTGACTGTGGATATAATCAATCTGCTGTCCGTCTATTTCTAGGCCGGGATCGTATGCCACATATTGCGTTTGTGTCCTTGTCGCTTTTGTTCTGCGTTGGGGACCAACCTCTTCATGGCATGAGACTTGCATTTGCTTGGTTTGCCTTTCATGGTCCACTGGCCAATATGTTACCATGGCTTGATGTAGTCAGTTGATAGGAAATGGTATCATATTGCTACTGGATGGCCATAGACAGTACTGCCAGCAATGTGCCAGTGTAGAGTGTTCAATAGAGGTTGTGGCTGCTCTCACCCCTATTATTCTCATCACTTCACTCTACCCATGGTTGTTTGGACAAGGGCAAATAAACCATGTGAGAGCCCCGTCCTTCGGAGGGGACGTTAAGCCGTCGGTCCCATGTATGGGAAAGTCACATCCATACATGCTTGTCACAGCTAGGTTCGAGAAGAGTAGGGTGTTAACCCATAGCTGTCCCTTATCCATCCCGGTGCTGTTTGTGTCCTTGGGCAGGATACTTAGTCTCAATTGCCTCGTCGACCCAAGCGACAATTGGGGAGCTGTTAGGGGAATGTTACAATCTAAGTGCTGATAGGAGCTGCGCTACGGTTGCACCCTAGTTGATGCGAAATGATTCTGATGATTTCCTAGTGACAGCGTAATAATTATCGGACCTGGAGCCTGCCAGCTCAGGCCGTGAGGAAAAAACATCTTCCCCCGCATCTGTGACTATCGGAACTTTGGTCACAACGCCCCGTGTCCCTTTCTAGGACACGTGTCGCGTCAATTAGTAGTAGTCCACTTGAGGAAGTTGTTCACTGTATTTACAAGTTCTTGGCATCCTTCTGGACTCCTAGCTACGATGGTCAGGTCATCTGCGTATGCTTTAGCAGATAGGGTTACGCATGAGTTTGGCGATCGGACCCCTGGGGATAGTCCTGTTCTATGAGCGGAGCCGGACGCGATATTTATTTCCGTAGCTAGCTTGTGAAATAATTGCACTATAGCGTCTATTTCACTTTAATAAGATTCGAAACAAATTAATTTCTCAAAAATTGAGCAGAGTGGGGGTTCGAACCTGCGAAAGCAGAGATTAAGATTCTTAACCACTAGACTAGCGAGAGATTTGTTGGCGATGTTGGGATTTTAATTCAATATAAACTCTAAATGTAAACCGAGTGGAAAGAGTGAAAAAGAGTGAAATGGAGGACAACGCCTTTTTGATTGATAAAATTTCAATCTGAAATGAGCGTGAAAGTGAATTGTTCAATTTAAAAAGAGTGGATTAATATTGTCATCAAAAGGTCAACTTTCACTTCTTTCAGAGTGTTTTTCCACTCACAAACCTGTTGTCCCTCATTTAACTCCCTGAATGAGTGGAAATTCACTCTTTTACATTATAGAGTATGCAGGCCGTTGTGCCGAAACACCCGGGTGCCGAAGTTCCCTCCTCTCAGAACTGCCGAAGTACCGGGGCATTCGACAGAGGAGAAGGGAAGTGGAAAATAACGTGCTGGTAATGTGTAGAGCACGTGTTTACGCATTTCCGTGATTTTATGGACAATTCTACAATGAAACTCATTAAAAATCAGGCTTTTGGCATTTAGGAACAAGCATGTATGTAATAGTAGACTTAAATACGATCTTGTAAACGCCAAAGCACCCACATAGACCCCATGAAGTCCCCTTGCTAAACGTTCGTTTTAGCAAGGTAGCCGAATTCTGAAACAATGTATACGTTACATGCATTGATATACATATGGCTTCCATTGCAAAGGCCCCTTTATTGAATAGGCCGGTTGCAACACGGGTTAGGTTTAGGGTTGGGGTTATAGGGCCTATAGGACCTAGGGTTAAGATTAGGGTTAGGAATTAGGTTAGGGTTTGGTTATTAGGGTCCGGTGCGTGAGTACAGCACAGGGTACAAACATTAATTGGGATTTTCTACTTGACAAATAAGGGGCTATGTGAGTATATATTTTTTTTCTGATGGAGGGGGGTCATGTTAAATTTATTATTCAGTAAACCAAGCACCTATCTGCATATCAGCAGTAAATCATATGATGTTAGGTGTGTGTGGGATGGCCGATGGGTGTAGGCCTAATGGCCTATGGGTTCTATGTAATCGGGCCGATTAAAGTTGGGGGTTATGCAATTTTCCAAACACATCTTTCAATTTCTGCGGCCCCTCCCTTGTAAATAATGAACGGGCCCTAAAATTATTAATTTAAAAGCTTTTAAAGCTAATCTTAGCCTGTCGTACGACTGACCTGAGTCACCTGAACACGTATTTCGTGTCATCCTGTGTCCGTACAACCAATTGACATAAGAACTTAGTTAAATCCAACAACCGCACGCTGTAATAAGGATCCCTCTGTGCCGAACTACTGGGATAACCCATTGTTTCGGCAAGTAACCCTGCCGTTCGGCAGGGTAATGACGTAGCCCGCATTTTCGGCATGAATATTTGCCGAAACACCGGGCGTTTCGGCAGATACCCCTGCCGTATGGCAAGGTCATCTGCCGAAAGACCGGGCATTTCAGCATAGCCCGGTATTTCAGCGCAGCAAGGCCTTGGGAGCTATGTAGGGCCTATGTATGTAGTACCTATATACATGGCATATACATACCTACAACTTCTCCCTACAAGACAATTCATGAAAACAGGACTCTCAACTTGAGCCGCCACTTTCCTTTTAAAGGATTTTTTATTTAAACTACATAACCCGAAAGCAGTTTTACACTATCATACGCAGTTTATGCACTCCCTTTTATATTTTACACACCTTTTGCATTTTCCACTACCTGAAGCATGTTAAGCATTTATTCTACCCTTTGACCCAATCGGCCGCCCATACACACGCACAGACGGTTTGTGATTCACCGCCTCCAAGCCGGGGGGGGGGGGGCACTTGTATTTCAGGGTGGATATCATACTCGTGTTTGGCCTCCCAAAACGCACCCTAAGCGCGTATTTCACTTGGTAAGGAAAAACACCCTAAGCACGTATTTCGGTTGATTTTGCTACCCTAAACAAGTACTTTGAGTTTGATTTTGCTACCCTTAACAAGTGTTTTGGTTTAATTTTACTATCCTAAACAAGTAATTTGCAAGACAGGTTAAAAATACGCCCTAAACAAGTATTTTGACATCATTTTGCTACCTTAAACGAGTACGTTTATAAAATGTGCCTTTAACCATACACTGAACAGGCTATAATCTATTATTGTAACTGGTCCTGCTAAAGGAAATATTTACATATGATTTCATTTAAGTTTTCGTATTATTATATTCCATCTTATGTGTAAAAGAGCTTAAAAGCATCAATTTGCGCATTATAAATTTAAACTTTAAATCCATTACATTTAAATTTCAAGTCTTTTAAAGTTGTCCTTATTTCTTTGGAATTAATGAGTCTTGTCGGATGTCGTAATTATTGACAGTTTTTTTCTTGATGAATATTCATGACCTTGTTTTTGATTGACATAAATTAGAGACAGACCCCAATTCTGTTTCTGCGCAAATATACTTGTAACGATCAGTCATATTGTAGATTAACACGAAACTTAATTATAAAGGCTACATGTGGGAGACGACGACTCCATAGAGAAAATAAGCTAAAATAGGGTTGAAAATGAAAACGGATAACATCACTCGGGGAATCTACCATGTGGAATCAGGAGAAAATCGGGAACAAAACCCACTATTTTCCACCATTTTAAATGTGTATCACACCCTAAACACGTATTTTTCGAAGTGAAAAGCATACCCTAATTTTGAATTTTTGATGATTTTGATACCCTAAACAATGTACGCGCGTCCATCGCCTGATCTAAAAAACGACCCTAATTACGCGTTTTTGTACACGAGCATGATATCCACCTCGGTATACAGGTGCCCCCTCCCAGTAACAAGCCATCGGGCGGAGCCAATCATGGCGGCGTACATGCGGGCTACAATTTTTCGAAAGTCAACTCGAACTCAAAAAGTAACTCGAACTCTAAAAGCAACTCGAACTCTAAAAGCAACTCGAACTCTAAAAGCAACTCGAACTCTAAAAGTAACTGAACTCGAACTATAAAAGCAACTCGAACTCTAAAAGCAACTCGAACTCTAACTCGAACTCTAAAAGAAACTCGAACTCGAACTCGACAACTCTAACTCGAACTCATAAAATAGTTTTACCCTTTATGGGTGACAGTTAATTGTGTTATTTTGTTGCGTGATAAAACAGTTCACTCAAAAGGAAAGAACTACTGTAGTAGAGCTATAATATACAACTGTAATTTTAACAATTAAACCTGGAGTAATGTAATTAAGACAATCTATTCTCAAAAACTGGATCGGGTGAAAAATGGTTTCAAGTGAGTTACGAGTTTTTACCAGCTGGATTTATCATTTAAATTGTTTCAGAATGTAAGTATCTGGTATCAAGTCAACTTTGAAAACATGCAATCTGTCTAATACTACAAGTTGTCTCTACTCCAGGGTGAGTAAAAAAAAACTTGACCCTGATTGTGTCCGCCATTTTGAATTTTCAAGCAACATATATCTAACATATGTGATATCTAAAAGCTTAGTTCATTATGTTTAATTTGATGCAAAGATCATTCACATCGGTTAGGTATAGACCGAGTTACAGTCGTTTGAATCCAGCAGTCGGTTTTCTGCACTGTCCACGGAATCACATTTGCTTAGTCGGGCGCCGTGCATTCAAATGGGAATCCGTGGATAGGGTGAAAACCGGACTACTTGATTCAAAAGACTGTAGCTCGGCCTATACTTAACCGATTGGAATTATCTTTGCAGCAAATTAAAGATAATGAATTAGGCTTTCCGATGATATCACATACGATATATATATATATTATTAAAAAATAAAAATGGTGGACACAATCCGGGTCAAGTTTTTTTTTGACTCACCCTGTATGAAGAAAATTTTGTCAAAGTGCAATGTAAATTGTATTGTTACAAATAACAAGTATAGTTAACTGATTTATGGATTAAAAATGGAATTGAACAATTAGTGATTTTCTATGTACCTTAGCAAAACACTTAACCCACTGAGTTTGTTTTAATAATGAGATTAAAACCATTATCCAGACATACTACGTGAATCAAAATAAAAAGTGTAAGGATTGCAGATGACCTTGACCTGATAAAGTCACTGAATCACAGATTTGTTGTTTTAATTTTAATAAAGCAAATCTAATATACTTCCCAAGTGCTGTAAAAATGAAAGAAATCGACTAAAAAATAAGCCAGATATGACAAATTTTGTAAGCACACCTCTTTTTCCTCCATTCCAATGTGATTTATACAGTTAATCAAGATATTACGTTAATGTATATACATATACGGTTATAGCATTATGAAAGTAATGAAGTAAGCGTTCAGTCGCAATTATCAATGTAACTAATTTATTGTGGAACTGCCATTGTGAATGTTCACATCAAATCTCACCCAATTAATCCTGATGTGTAAATGAAAAGGGTTTTCAACACTACTGTACTACTGTAATTCAGGTATAGATACAAGCTATGCCAATAAGGGACTAAACTCTTAGCAATATCCTAAACAATGAGAAGATCTTGTTTCCTTGCTCTGCAACAGGTGAATTGCTGTTTGGATTTGTCATTATCAGTTGGCACATTGGTATGAATAGATTCATTGATTAGTCCGTAGTTGAAATAATCAAGAAAATGTAATATTAAGTTGACAAAGACATCATGATATTGTACATTCTCACAAACACAAGTTTCATGTGTGTATATCCCATATGAAGAGAAAAAAGGGGTGTGCTTACAAAACCTGCCATATCTAGCGTATTTTTCAGTCGATTTCTTTCATTTTTTTCAACACATGAAAGTATATTAGATGCGTTTTATAAAAACACCAAATCTGTGATATAGTGATTGTATTAAGGTCAAGTTCATCTTTAATCCTTGCACAATTTTTGTTTGATTCACGTAGTATTTATTTCCGGTAAAAAATCGTTTCATCCACATTAACGCTGGGTGTTAATTCCAGCATTTTTATCCCACCTACATCAGGAATAGTTCTTGCACAAAGTTTCTGGCATATGCTCCGGTTCTCAGAAAGAAAAAAAACATTCCTATGACCTGAACTTTATAATGGAAAAATACAGCTCAACTCCCCAAATTAAATTCCACCCATTCAGAGAATATTTGGTGGTCGCCCAGCCAAGCGCCCAGCTACATGTTATATTATGGGGGGGTGTGATAATTAAAAAAAATGCAACCCCAGCTCAAAATATGAATACATCCTAAATAAACTAGAAAAAATCAGAAATCTGAAATCATCAGACTATTCTAACCCCCCCCCCTACATACCCTCTAAAAGGTTTGAAATAAGGTTTCAAAATTCGGAGCCTTGCAATGTGAATGATGCATTGAATTGCCTATTATCCAAGAGGATTAGGAGACCATGCCATCACATACATTTCAGGATTTTTATTCCTGATTTCAGAATTGTTGTTTAGTTTTACCAAAATTCACACATTTTTATTCAATTCCAGCCCATTTGGGACACGTTATATTGTTTCACCCCAATGATACACGTCTTTTAGCTTTTGTGGAATGTCTTTTTAAAAAATAGGCTAATCACAAATTTGGTATCCATTTTCAGGAAGTTAGCATTCTATGCAGTCTGAGCAGTATTCAAATAAGAAATAATGCATATCAAAATAATTTAGCTTTAGAAAAAAGCTATACAACTAAAACATTAATAAGATGCCCAAACAATCCTTGAAATGCTAACCCCTTCATCAGTTCTTGATGTCATGAAATTTTATTCTGATGAGCGTAAAACACTGAAATTTGCACCGATAGTGATTTGAAGTTACATACCTGAACATGTAGTTTACTCCGGCAAAGTTGTTCTGACCGCCACAATCAACACGTATTCCAGTACATGCGTACGTGCGCATAAGTACTGCATGCATGTGATATTGCTATGAAGAAACCGTTATATTGTTTCTGTTCGGTCAGGCAGCTTTTTTGTCATACAAAAACATGCCACGTTGATATCTATACGCAAAGAGGTTCTATAGACCAGTTAACAGCAATGTTTGTAAACATGTTAGGGCCTGGTATCTTGAACTAGGTCGGCCTGACTGTTACACACTGGGCAATTGTATCTGTTAGAGTTTTAATACTATGGGCCATATACAGACCAGTTAACATCCTACGTCACTTTCTTTTGTTGACTGCCAATCCATGCCTGCCAATCGTTATGGCCCATAGTATTAAAATTCTACAATTGCCCAGTGTGTAACAGTCAGGCCGACCTAGTTCAAGATACCAGGCCCTAACATGTTTACAAACATTGCTGTTAACTGGTCTATAGATAGAGAGGCAAAACGTTACGTCATCTTTAGAAATTCATCGTCTCGCATGTTTTGCCGACCACAAAGAAAACATAGAGTACCAACAATAGAAAGCAATGGCTGCCTCCGCTTCTTCCACATACTGTGGGTGCCGCTTTGCAAAATATTTAAAATAAATATTTAATGATACTGATTCCAAATATGAAATGCTTTAGCACTTTCGGCATCTTCTTGTTGTTATAACGGGAGGGGGTAAAAAAACTCTATGGGGATGGGGACATTATGCCCCTCCCTATTAAAGGGAACCAACCCTATGCAAAATAAAAAAACATATTTTGAATCAGTATCATTAAATACATTTTTTGATATTTTTTTACAAAGAAATCTGGGTATTGCAAAGGGTGACCTTTCTTGAATAAACAAATGACCTTTAGCCTATTTTCCCAAATATCTTGGAAAGGAGGCACCACACGCATGTGACCCAATTGACTTTTTTTACTCCTGGTTACCTAAGGAATAATTTGAGCTATATTTCATTAGATTTAGAGCAGTTCAAACATTTGACCCCCATAGTAACTTTACCCCTCTCCTGGGGCCACACGCAGCAGCGGGTCTCCGGCAGACATTCATATTTGCAAATGACATATTTTTCTCTGAATTTTCCCGCAATCAGATATTGGTATCTCGTTCGTTTGATCAAAACCTTCTGGGCTGCCGGTCTATTCCTGAACGTGTGTGTTTGTAGTGTGGCGTGGTGTGATGTGTGTCTGAAAGGTAGCTAAAGGTTGGACCATGGACATAAGTGAGAAGGACCCAGCCAGTGCCGTGGCGTTGCTAGGTGAAAGGGGGAGGGGTACGTGCCCGGGGCGCCGCCTCAGGGAGCTTTAGGGGGCGCTGAAATGACTTTGAGGGAAAATAAAATTGACGCAAAGAAAAAAAATGCCATTGTTTGATTGTTGTTGTTGTTGTTGTGAGATAGTAGGGTTATAAACGAGAATCCCATTCTAGAAGTTTGGGGAAGAAGGTTTGAAGAAGTTTTTCTATAGTTTGAAGGGTGCTGAATCAGAATTTTTGGGTCCAACCTCTGGGAAATGTGGGGAGCTTTGTAAAATAAGGGGGTAAATTAGTACAGGGGTAAAATTTGAAATCAAGTCAAATTGTGTTTAAATGTACATCAATGTATTTGTCTCATTATAAGGATTAAAAAAAGTATAGTTTGTATAGGTTGCCACCTTTAGTTACACGGTTACAGCCCTGATAAGGTTCAAGGTCATTCTGGGACAAAGGAAATCCAATGCTCAGATTTTGTTGAAATCGGTGTCAAATTATTGCCCTGATCATACTGAAGCAGAAAATTAATTTCAATTCTTTGGGTGACAGCTCTGTATACAATTAGAGGTCAAGTTTTGGTGACCCCTATAGACCATGTAGACCCTTGTTACATTTTGCCCACTAATTACAAAACCAAATGCCACACATTGTAAAATAAGGCAAGACGAACAATTTGACACCGGTTCCAACAAAATCGGAGCACTGGGTAAGGTTTACCCCCAGATGACCTTGACCTTAATGGGCTGTACCTGTTTAACTACAGGTCAGAACCTAGACCAACTATACATTTTTTATTCCATATAATGAGACAAATACATTGGTGTACATGTAACACAATTTGACTATTTCGAATTTACCCCTGCATAAAAGTTTACACCCCTTATTTTACCAACGTTCTCCACTTTCTCAGAGGTTGGACCCAAAAATTTCTGATTCAGTCACCTTAAAACTATAGAAAAACATCTTCAAACCTTCTTCCAAACTTCTAGAATGGGATCCTCGTGTATAACCCTACTAATGGTAAGAAATTGAAGCAGGTACTCAAACATGGTGCTAAAACCGAAGGCCTCCGGGGCGCCGCCCCCTGGACCCCCCGCCAGGGGCAGTTATAGAGGGTCATAGAAGTTCTGGTCTCATGATAAATGAGATCATCTGGAGCTCTCTTCGCCTCCGGCACTCAAACATACGTACAAAAACCCGAGAGTTTCTGGGGGTCCGCCCCTGGACCCCGCAAGGGTGGCTTGCCAAGACCACATTAGAAGGCGGGCCTCTGGAGTCCCGCCGTTATTGCTCACGCTACGGCTAGAGGGGCCCTACGTTAACAGCCATTTCATTTAGAATAGATGCCGTTCTTGCTGTTCTAATTCGTTTATACAGTTCAATTGGCTTTCGTCTTTTTACTTCCATGCATTTCTGTAGAGCTGTCTGTGTACTTCCATCTTTAGGTACTTGCAAAACTTTGGAATGATCTCAACAGAATCCCTCACAACAATTACAAACAAAAATACTTTCAAAGCTCAACTGCCAAAACATTTATAACCAGTACAATTCTTATTAAATTACTCACAGTGTCCTATTTCTCTCCTCACTTCATTCGTCATCTCATTTATTTCTCTTCTCTTACTCTCTTACACGTACATCTTCAACCTTGTTCCTAATTAGCAAGTAGATGACATAATCAGCAAGATGATGTTGAAAGTCTGTCTTTCTGTCCAATTCCTGTATCCGTATTCCGGTAATGTTTGTTAGGTAGATATATGGTTTGTTTTTTCTTATGTATATCGATCTACCTATGTAATATTTACATCTTCCCGCTTGACTTTGTATTATTTAATTTGTTAATATTGTAATGAATATAATTTATTTATGAACAGGGCAGTAATAAACTATAAGCCCTATTCGGGTTGTCCATTATGGTCCTAGCATTCCAATTCCGCAACCTGTTCGTCGTAGTTACAGTTTATAACTGATTCTCATGATTATGTATTATATATACTAGTACTTATTATACATTCTGTAACGTTACGATTGATATGTTGAATAAACTTGGAATTGAATGTTTAGAGGTACTAGTGTACTTGCAACATTGACTGATGTGGTTAGCCTTTAGTTGCAGGCCACAGTGTTTCCTGATGCTGTGACAGAGAGCTTGAGTGGTGCATTCTGCTTTACCTGCCGTGTCCTTCAGTGGTGTGAAACTCCCCCGTCAGTTGGGTACCATAGCAGTATTGTATATCCATACCTTCATAGGTCCACTCTAGTCAGGAGGAATTGTGGTCGCAGGGTGGAAATGAGTACAGACTGTTTTTATCGATCGATTTTTGTGTATGAGGACCATAAGCCCAATAGTTTGGCGGGCATCGTGCAAATAGTGCAGTGCTATTTTTCTAAAAACCAATATGGCGTACCAATCTCAAATTCATTCAATGGCCACAATTTTATTCTATATCCACGGTTTAAACCACGGGGACTATTACTGTACGAGGTCGTGCATGTGAATTGATCACAACATTACCATCATAATTCCAATATGGCACACCCGAAACCCAATATTGCGCAGAAATCATCAATTGAACATTACATCATTAAGTATTTGTGATAGGCAGAATTATGGGCTCCATTTGGCCCAGTAGAACTCATATCTGACATTCCCAAGGTGTTAACATGCTTACTAATCATAATGGAAGCCAATATGGCCGCCTTTTAAGATCTAACAAAATCAAAATTGTCTTTAAATCATAATTATGGCCGCCATTTTGAATTTTAAGCACTGTGGTCACAAAAAAAAACCGGAGAATTTGTAATGTTCAAATACATACATCTCATACTTTAAATTTCACCTTAAAAGGGGGGGTCCCAGTTTTTGCATTGCTATACCTAAAATTTAAATATTTTTATTTTTTTTATTTTTTTTATTTTTTTTATTTTTTTTAATGTGGCCATATTGGCCACCCTCTTAAATTTTTTTGCATGTTAACGAACCAAAAATGCCAGTGAGGAGTCAAATGGTCAAATACTTATCCCCCCATACTTAATGTACACCTTATAATGATAATTATTGATGTAACTTACATATAATAGAGGTGTAATATAAGTTTGGAATATATTTAAAGGGAGGTCACTATTGGCTGCCATCTTGAATTGGAAATGTAGAGGACAGAGAAAGGCCCAAATAAGGGTGTTAGTGATCAAATACATATATATCATAAGGGGAAATCATAAAGCATGTAATATAGACACTAGAATCAAGCCCTTACACATGCAAAATGGGGAGAACACTTAGTCTTGAAGTGTCCGAATGTGTTTTACAATGCATTCTAGAGATAATAAAATAACTCTTGCAGAGTGTGATCACTTGTAATAGATTTTGAACAACCGGCAGCCCAGTCAGCAGAAATTGTTGTAGTGTTCAGGATATAATCTATACATCATAAATATATATAATGGAGGGGAGTTAAGCTCATTTTAGGATTCCGAGCGCCATATTGACTTTGGAGCAGCCGCCCATATTGTGTATTTTAGTGCTAATGTAATGATAACCAAAAGTTAGAGTATTTGGGAGTTAGTAACGCTAACACACCATCAAACGACTCCCCCAGCGAAATCAAAAGCAGATATTATTGGCATAAACAGCACTAGCGGAAATTACAGGAGAGTCTGAGTGTAAAGACAACTCACTCTCCACCAAATTACGACTTGTTAATTCACTAGTAAACCCAGTGTTTTTATGGCTCTGAAATCTGGACACCATCAACAAGAATGCATGCCGGAAGTGGAAGATTTGAGCTGCGATGCGATGCTACAGAAAGATCCTTAATATCAGCTGGTAGGATAAGATCCGGAATGAAGAAATTCTGTCAAGAATCTCCTAATGCCACTTTCAACCAAAAAAGGATCCTAGCTCGATCACTCCTCGCAGATGCCATGTTTGGTCATGGCCAGAAGAACACATGCGTACCCAAACGCATTTTTATGGAGGAAACTGTCGCAGGGCACCAAAACGACAGGGAAGGACCAAGGAGCAGAGGAGATGGGAAGATAACATCATTGTGGGCACCACCTTCCACAGGGCATTTTGGGAAGCCGCAAGATAGAATAGATGGTATAAATGGTTGGAGGAGCCAACGTCTAGGGGACATGGTGCCGATAGATAGATAGATAGTAATGATAAACAATTCTTCGTGCTTAAAACGCATGAGTTCCGCAGAACCAATATGGGTTTATATCAGCAACTTAAAAGATTTTCAGGTATTTCGGACATGGAAGCAGCCATATTGGATTTTCAAAAATCCACTGCACCAATTTGCACACCCTTCAAAAATATTGGCTTAGTCCTAATAAACTAATTCTTCCGTTAGAAAAAGTCTGTACTCCATTTCCGTCCTTCAGGTTGACTATCAGTTGACTTGAGTTGGTTGTTTGAAGCATTTGTGTCAGCTTTGTTCATACCATGTCTCTGATGGTTGTCCCTTCTAGGTCATTATAGATCAGCTTCCCGAGGAACAGCATGGGTTGACTGTGGATATAAACAATCTGCTGTCCGTCTTTTTCTAGGCCGGGGATCGTATGCCAAATATTGCGTTTTGTATTGTGCATTTGTTCTGCGTTGGGGACAAAGCTCTCATGCATGAGACTTGCATTTGCTTGGTTTGGCTGTCATGGTCCGTGTCCACTGAGGGAGTGGTTCACTGTATTTACAAGTTCTGGGCATCCTTCTGGAGTCTAGCGACGAGGGTCAGGTCATTTGCGTATATGGCTTGGCTAGAGATGATATGATGTCAGATCATCGAGGTGGTTGGATTGGTCTAGGAGATCAAGATACAGATTGAAGACGGCCAGAAACAGGAGATGCAGGAGAGTGGGCAACCTTTGAAGACTCCTATCATGCATTGTATCCAGTCAGTTGTCCATTCAGTTGTGTGACACAGGGACAGAGGCATCATAGTATTGAAATATGATCTTCTAATGTGTCGTTATTATACATGTACCACTCTAAAGCAAACTGTACTGTGTGTACAGTACCGTATACTTTTTTGCAGGTCCAGACCATGTTGTCACACTGGTTACCATTCTTTTGGGCCTTGGAGATTTCAGTTAGTGCTTTCTGTGTGTTTTATATTATTATTTACTCCCATTATAAATATTAATATTATTATTATTATTTGGTGGACTTGGGTCAAAACGGTCATTTTGAAAATCTCTTGAGTCACTTCCAAAACGCTGAATTATTACATTCAAGGTACTTAGGGTCAAGAACAGCCTACAAAAAAAGGAGGACATTAGTGGGCAGGTGGGGTTCATGCCATCGTGTCATAATTTGGTCAGGGGAAGGTCAGTGTATAATATTGTAATACATGGTCAGGGAGGTCAGTGTATAATATTGTTGAATCATATATAATAGCCAATTCCGTTGTTTATTTTTTGAAACAAGTTGTTTATTTTGATTTTAAACAAGGTTATACGATTCACAGGGTAAACAGCAAGAGTGGTTAAAGATTGCGGTGTTTAAAAATTGTGAATGTCTTATACACACCTGTTTAAGACAACATGTTATTATAAAACAAACTGAACAATGTTGTTGTAAACTTTAACATTTGTAAGGGTAAATTTTAAATGTTGGATCAATGCGGACCCCTATATTACTTAAAAGGCTTGAGGGGTCCGGAATTGGGAACCCAAATTTTCTTTTTGCGCGCCATGTTTAAGCTTAAATTATTTTGCTCCAACTTAATTTGGGCAAAATGTCAATGTAATTGACTACTATCAGTTGCGCAAATTTATGTGGCCAAATTCAAATCGGCCATGACGTGTAATATGCAATTAGCATAAAAGTAAGCATTTCGCTGGTGCTATTCAAACTTATTTTGCCCCTTAAAGACACTATCAGTGATTCACCCCAAAGGGCAAAAATATTTGAAATTTGTAGGAATAGCTTAAAAGTGAAGGATACATCTGTAAAATTCTCATAAGCTATTTTTTTCAACTGAAAAAATGATAGAAAAACTAAGAAAATTAACAGCAGTATTCAAAGATATGAATCGCCATTCAATTATGTGTTGTAGTAAGTGTCCGTACGGACAGTAATGACTAAAATATCCGATTGTGGCCTTATTAGGCTGCTTTTGGGCATATCACTTGTAGGGTAAGTTAGCAATATACTTGTTACAGGCATGCAAAAATCTGATTTTTGTTGATTTTTTCGATTTTCTGATTTAGCAAATCACTGATAGTGCCTTTAAATCCAACTGGAGTATTATTTTTTTTTCATTTTTTTAATTGCAGCAATGTAAATGTATTTATTTTCTCATATCATAAGCCAAATGTTATGAAAGTCCTTTGGGAAAGTGGTTTTCCATTTTTCAATTTTTCGGCGGGAGAATTTTGTGCGATCCCCAAAATCGGTTTTTGGACCGCCATTTGGAATCGGTACAACCAATGTTCATTTTTTTTCCTGATAATGTGGTCGTGTGTCATGTACCCCATCAATAACCAGAGTTAAAGTAATTTTCAAAGGGGGGGGGCACATGGACCCCCCTACACTTACGGGAGTGTACAAGACCTTATACAACAGCACTTTAAACAACCCTAGAGAGAAAAAAATATTGAAAGAGATCTTGTTTTCAGTTTCTGGACCAGGTGATAATTGACGTTTTGAATGTTTACAATGTTAAAAATTAATAATCTGATACATTTAATTGACCTCAGGCACTGATTATAATTGAATTTACTGAATCTGATTGTCTGCAATTTACTCTTGTGAAGTAAATGTCAGAAAAATTTATCACCATATTCAGACAAAATGATGGACCTGAAACCCCAGTTTAACTGTGTGAATCCCATTGGAATGGGGTAAAAATGGATCGGCCTAGGAAAAATATATTTATTTTTTTTATTTTTTGTCTGTTTGTGTTTTTGTGTTATGTTATAAACGAGAATCACTATAGAAGTTTGGGGAAGATAAGAAGGTTTGAGATGTTTTTCTATAGTTTGAAGGTTGCGGCAGGGGAGGGCGGCCAAGAAATCCCAATTTAAGACGAGCCATTGGTTTAAGGGGGGACATGGCGTCATCTTGTTTTTGTGAGAGATCAAATTGTAGTCTTCTAAATTTCTGAATTTCACAAATTTCAGGAGTATTTTCCTTTTTTGGGAAAATCGGCCTTCGTTCAAATGTTATGGTTTATGGAGTGACAGCATACCACAAGAAAGGACAATTTTTATGTTCGTATTGTTTTTCAGCCAGCTATTTTTAATTTGTTTTTCATTGTTTTCAAGCAGTAGTCTTTAAGAGAATAGACAAAAATAAATAATTTTGGGGTATAAAAGTGACCATTTACAGATTGTTTTTAATTTTAAAAATTAGTAAATTCAATAGCGTATAACATTTAGAATTAAAAAACAAAATTGCAATAATTAATTAATTTAATAATTGATAATTAAATTTATTGATTTTTTAGTTTTTTTGTTTTTTTGTCTTGTTTTTGCCATTTTTCGAAGGGTGCAAACTGCCCCCCCCCCATTTATCTCAAAAAACGGTTTGACCTATTGACTTTAAAATTTGGCACAAAAACTGTTAGTGTAATCTATGAAGCTTTTCCAGTGATAAGCGTACAATGCACGATTACGGCTCCTATATTGAAAAGGAGGAAGTCCACCACAATGATTTGCGGAAAGGAAATTGAAGAGCTTCTCGTATATGCAAACGAGGAGGAGCCGGCACCACATTAGCTCACTTGATTGTAATATAAACGGCGGGGGACTATGGCGATATCCATTCAAAAAGTTTCAATAATTACAGAATTCTCTCTTCTCGTTGAAAGTAGAGCTGTGTTACGTTCATACATTTAAGTTCTTGTGTTTATGGCTTCTAATACAACAACATACAAGTAGTGGACTCTAATTTAAATTCCACATTGTGCATTGATATCGTTTGGTACGTGTGCATGTACCCGACATGTAGGAGACGTGGGCCGAATCCTCAAGACAAACGATTTTGCCGGTTCCATCAGCCGATCATCAGTCTCAGCTAAACCACTCCGTGACGTCTGTTACCAGGGAAACAGATGCTATCCCAGGCAACAGTACGATCCCAGGCAACAGATACGATTCGATGATTTTGTGAATTAGTTGATGATTGCATAATTGTTGTTGACCATGCATGATCGCAGCTTGACCACGGCGCCCACCGCTTACTATCCACACTCTCGTTCTACTTCATCCCCTCCCTGCCTGATAGACCGGCGGAAGCCGACCACAAAACCCCATATGGAGTGTCTAGTCAGAGCCAGCAACCTGGACTACAGGCATTAGGTGTTATATAACAGTGTGTGTATTATCTCTAGCCTTTGATTTCAGACATGGTGTGTGTGTGTGTGTTTGCTATATACACACAGAGGGAACCCATGCCAACCACACAATATACAATAATGATAAACTTATAGAGTAGCCCTCTATATGGGTGTGGGTGATGTGTGTGTGCGTGTGAACGGTGTGTGGTATGTATCATAAGGTAAATGTGGACTATTCAATGTATATCCCATGACTTGGTTCATGAGTAGTAGTATTTAGTTGATTTAATTCTGCTGGAATATGCCATTTGTGTATACTTATATAATCTTAAATGTCGCATGTTGAAAATGGTAATTGCTGTTTTACTCCATCTGTTGTTGGTATAGATTTTTTACAAGGTTTTTTTTACTGACAGTGTGTTGGTTATTGTGTGTGTATGTATGTGTGTGAGTGGGCCTTGTGTTGTGTGTGTGTGGAGTGTGTGCATGTATGCGTGGGGTCTGTCATAAGGTAAATGTTGGGCCAGTCAATGATATTTCTTGACTCGGGTTCAATGAGTTATTTGTTGATTAATTCTGTTTGAATGTAAGATGGGACTTCTAATTACTTGATGTTTATACATGTAATTTCAGGGATGCCATATATGTATTTTTTTTGTACTATGTTTATTATGCGAGGTCTGATGTTATGATATATTATGAATGCTTGCTGTGAAAATCGTTAAATTGCCTTGAATTACATACTTATTTATTGGCATATACATAATGATTTCATGATCGTGTGTGTGTGTGTGTGTGTGTGTGTGTGGTGTGTGGGTGTGCATGGGTGTCTGTATGTGTGTAGGGGTGAGGGTGTGTATGTATGTGTGTGTGCGTGTGGGTGTGTGTGTGCGTGTGTGCGTGTGTAAGCATGGTAAGAGTGTCATTGTGTGTGTAGATGTGTGTGTATGTATTATACGGTCAATATTGGACTATTCAAAGTATATTCCATGACTTGGTTCACTGAGTATTATTTTGTTAAAGCAATGACGGCACATTTTTGAGGAGCGCCCCCAATTTTCAAAATTTGATATTTTTGCACGGTTGTGTTGTAGTTGGGTTATTTGGAGCAATTCCGTGACAGTGGAGAGCAGAGCATCATTTCTCAGTGGATTTGTCTTCTATGAAGGTTAATGAACAAATTTAGCGGGGGTGTCCCTCGTGAAAGTGTGGGCGGAATCCAGGAGGGGGCAAAATTCATAATACAGGGGTCAAAAATGAAAAGTGCTTGTATTGCTGTAAAAAGTTAACCAAAGTGTTCGTCTTGTTACAAGGATTAAAAAGGTATAGTTTGTACTACTTACAACGTATGGTAATGGAGATATAAGACAAAATCGTCAAATGTCAAAGGTCATCACCAAAGTTTAAATTTTTGATATTGCTCCGATTTCTTTAAAAATGGTCTCAAATTGTTCATATTTCCTCAAAGACTGCAACCAAAATATTTTGAACTGTCTAATATATATTTAAAATTCTGAGATCAATAGAGGTCAATGACATTGACCTTGTTTGTCATTTATCTCGATAACCAAATACAAAAGAGAGTGCCAACTACTTTTGCTGCAATCCCTGTGGAAATATGAACAATTTGAAACCATTTTAAAGAAAACCAGTGCAATATTAAAGATTTAACCTTTGGTGATGACCTTTGACATTTTGACTATTTGGGCTTATACCTCCGTGACCATACGTTGCAGGTAGTACAAACAATACCCTTTTTTCAAGCCGTGAAAACAGAGCGGAAACAGTTGGTACCTGTATTTTTACAGCAATACAAGCACTTTTCATTTTTTACCCCTGTATTATGAATTTTGCCCCCTCCTGGATTCCGCCCACACTTTCACGAGAGGCACCCCCGCTAAATTTGTTCATTAACCTTCATAGAAGACAAATCCACTGAGAAATGATGCTCTGCTCTCCACGGTTACGGAATTGCTCCAAATGACCCAACTATTGGTGATTGTCTAAGGAACTACACCTGCGAACGAGAAGGCTAAAAAATACGCATTTATCATAAATTCTATTACCTCTGCTGTCCATTATTGAAAATGCAGCATTCTGATTGGTCAGTTTACTGCCCATTATTCTGCAATAATGGGTCGCCAATGCATTTTCTCATTATATAACGCTGTTTTCGGTAATAGAATAGAAATAAAGGGTTTGCAGTATTATTTATGGGCTCATAATGTATCCTCGGCCGGAAAAAAAATAAAATAATGGACTCGGCTGCGCCTCGTCCATTATTTATTTTTTTTCCGACCTCGGACACATTATTCGCCCATAAAGGATACTGCATCACCCTTTATTTCTTAATTAACATTTTCAACACGTTTTCTTCTTTATGTCAGTGATGCTTTAAAACATCCCCCTCGGTCTGGAGGTCGTTACCATGGCAACATAAGGTACTGCCATTCCCCATGTATCAGTACATGAATCAGATTCCTAGCTTACATCTAATTAAAAAAACGGCTGGATAATTCATGTATGTGTGATCTGGGGGTAATATGGACACCCTATATTCCCATGTAGAACATTTATGGGACGGGGCAATATGGACCATATGAGGTCCATATTACCCCGCCCTATTGCAAATAACAGGGTGGTCCATATTGCCGACGCATGGGGTAATATGGACCCTTTGCAAAAAAAGTTTGAAAGCCTATATCTTTTATTGGTACCCCTACCGAAGTCCGAATTAACTTAAGTCCGAAGAGATTAGCTTTTGGATTATCCCTAATTAAACCTACTTAGTTCGAATGAACAAAGGCCCGATACCAAGAGTTGATGTTGGGTTTTCTATAGGTGCAATTATACATGAAGTTTAAATTCTATAAAGAAAGAACCAAAAAAAAAAAAAAAAAAAAAAAAAATAAAGGGTTTGCAGTATTATTTATGGGCTCATAATGTATCCTCGGCCGGAAAAAAAATAAAATAATGGACTCGGCTGCGCCTCGTCCATTATTTATTTTTTTTCCGACCTCGGACACATTATTCGCCCATAAAGGATACTGCATCACCCTTTATTTCTTAAATAAGCGATTTGAACGGCATAACTGAAATGCTAATAGTTTAGTCCGTCAGTGAGGAAATATTGGCCCACCTCGGGAAGATTACCTATGAAAGAGAGGGTTTAGAGGGGGAAAAGAAGTCGAAAGGAAATAGGTGGGGCGGGAGAGTAGAGTGGGAGGGGAAAGTGAATTATAGGAATGTGGAGGTTGAAGGAGGCGCGAGAAAGAATGCAGTAAGATCGACATTGAAGTGCGGGTGGACGATAATTTATGGAAAGCGGGGAACAAGCGAGCCGTTTCTTTTGCCTTAAGGCCGCTAGAACAACTGATGGTAACCGTGGACCACTAGATCCTTACAATGATTGGGCTACGACACCCGTAATTGTATATTACAATGAATGGTCACCGGTTGGACAAATCTTGGTCTAACATATATACCGACACAATACATTCCAGAACACCTGTTTAACAGAAGTTGTATCCCGGGTGCACGTTTTACGGACATGTCATCCCATACGGCGCAATACAATGAGCTCACTGAATGGCTTGATTTCTGTATCTGTTATGTCGCTTATCCACTGTCATTAGCGATGTTTGCGGCTCCCGTCGTACGGTACTCATACCATAAGGCCTTCTCTTGAGGCGCAGCAGCTAACTTAGAAACGAGCCTATTGGTATGATACCGTACGACGAAGCCGCAACAATCGCTATGGGAACAATTTTGTAAAATGACCGGTAAAGAAACTGAGTGTCCCATAAAGAGTTCGTAGCTACCATAGCCAACAATGTGACGATAACCTTGACCTTGTAGACGAGTCCATTTGGGTACAGTTGGCTAAACCAAATGATGCATACACACTCATGGAGAACACAATAGCCATATCGTGGAGGACACTCATTCCCACGGACACTGTAGTATATGACACCAATGCTCGTAACCACCTGCTTGGGCTCTTTGTTGGATGACCAATATGGCCGTCAGTGCCTCAATTACGAAGCCCATGTTTCCAAATCCAGTGTATAGAATCAGTGGCGTGACACCTTCATGGCGCGGTTTTCCCGGCTGTTCATTTGGGGGGCCGTTTCCGGCAGCCGTGAGTTAGTGTCGGAGATCTCCGATGGTATTCTAATTACAGAATTCCTTTTCCTTCGTTTTGGCGACCCATAACCTTTTCGAGCTTAAACCCAGAAATCCAAGAGAATTGATGTGGTGTTGTGTCAAGTCTACAATGAGGGACCATGAACATTCAATATTTGGGTTGGTATGACCTCATTATTGCACCTATTGATTTTTCAAAGAGTAATAAAAATTCCATGTGACTGGTTGTATGTATCTATTCATGACACTTGGAACTGAAATCAATCGTTTGGACTACTGATGTCCACGGGTTAGTGTATTTTTATTTGTTGTCTGGTCCTGTTTTACTGGAGGGAATATCCTGTACAGAAGTGTATGGTTGATCGTCTCATTTCCTGGGACCTTTAACCAGTCCACAGGTGTAGTTTACTAGCCAGTTTGCCCGATGCAAACCGTGTAAAAGTCTCAATTTTTCTTTGAAAAATTGGGGGCGCCTTCTAGGGGGTACCCCTTGCTGTTGTTGCTTGAATTCTATTGAGGTCTATTGCTATGTAACGGAGTCCTCATGATGTCCTGCTTGAAATGGAATTTTGCGTGTAACACCGATCGTTAGGGTATTTTATCTTTACAAAATGTTTTCTTGAAACTGTGCATTTGTGTGTGTTGTGTGTTGGGTGGGTGGGAGATGTAGGTGTGCGCAGCGCTAGCACAGGGTGTAAATGTGGGTGGTGAACAGTGTATGCGAGTAATGTTGTGTGTATTATAAATTAAAATCGATATTATTGCTGTTTTGTTTTGTGACGTAATCCGACTTACCGACGTTTTATATCACTCAAGATGATTGGGGTGGCCGAAATCATTGTGGCCCGCCTTAATTCCAATTTTGCTGGGCGGAGACCAGCCAGTATAGCAATCCGGTAACTGACGACTCACTCACTGCCGTTAGAAAGTTTGTTGCCCTATTCCGATCGATTTTTACGTCTTGACCAATTTCAAAGAAACACCAATTATTAGCCCTACCTCTTGAAGCTCTCAGCTGGTCGGGCCGTGCGTGATCGCGGCACGCATTTGGTGTCCAGTTTGGCGTTTTCTTGGTGCATTATTTTGCAACACTGTCAAGGCTGGTCGATTCAGTCCCAAAACCAGTTCGGCCATGCGAATTCGGACTCCATATCATTTCGGTCCGTCCAGTTCGGTCCTCACCCATTTCGGCCCACGGTATTCGGTCCCATTAGTGAAACGCGTGGTAACAAATAACGTGCGATGTAAACCCACTTAAAACCCTGGCCTAACATTTATTACGAATAATGATCATACTTAATAAGATATTTAATTGTATTAATGTAAAAACAATATGAGTATCATTCAGTAGACCCACTCAGTAAACAACCATAGCTCCGTCAATTTGAATAATTTTAGGCGTGTTTTGGTCTATTGACCGTGTTTTTGCAAAAGTTAATTAACATATTAGGCTAAATTAAATATTTTTACGCATGGAAATCTATCAATAAAGAAAACAAATTGTCATTTTGGATAATCAATTTAGCAGTAATTCATCTTACTATGTGACAACAATGTGCCTTATTGGAAAGGACGAGACAGTATAAATACAGTATGAATTTCGTGTCGAATTGCAAAACAGAATTATATTTGGCATGCAATTTTTGTGAACAATACGTAACATATAATAAAAAAAACATCTTAGAATAGTATTTATTGGCGTTTTGGTTTTACACTTAACAGCAGTGGCATAACGCGGAAGCGGTTCATCCAACAATAGGGTGAACGCAAAACTACAACAAATACTTTATATTGAAACAAATAACTGTAACAAGATTCGTTGGGTTGGTAAATGATTGTCCCTCTTTATTTGTTCCTACATACTACATTAGTTAGGATACATTTACAGGATCACCCAAAAAGTTAGTACTGTACTTTCTCTCGGTTACTTAGTTTCCCTATAGTGCTTACTCTAGTCTAAAACTGTGAAATGCCCTGATGTCAACGAGCTCCATAAACTAGCAAATGTATTGTAACCGTATTGTAAGACGACGAAACATCACGGATGATGAATAATAAATCGATGGAAGCCCAGGTAAAATTCATTCATCCATTTCTTTGACCCACTAGCCACTCTCAAAGCAAAATTTCCTCGATTGGGGAGAGACTCGCAATAGGGGCCTATTATAAGTTTGTGTTGATAAACAAAACAAGGGGAAAAAACGACTAAGATATCAGTGACACGAATTAGCAGAAAGACATAGTAAGGAAGCCGATAATCACAAAATGAACAACAATCAGATTAAAATTGCACGTGCACGTGTTTTTCATTGGGGTCCGAATTGGCATGGACCGCATTGACGGATATGAGGCCGATTGTGTATATTTTAACTGAGACCGAAATATACGTGTTTTTCCATTGGGATCGAATTGGGCATGGGACCGATTTGACGTGGGAACCCTCGAAATTGAACACCGAGAGACCGAATTGACTGAGTCCGAATTGGCAACAGACCGAACCACCTAAGGACTCGGACGCAACAACGTAAATGCATATTTACCGTATTTGTAATGTTTTAAACAATATTCTGACTATCATTTGAGATGAAATAAGGTAATTTCATCTTGACTATTTTGTGAGATGAAAAAGGTAAATTTCAATCTTTTCCGCCGTTATCGATATACCATCAAATGCTTTTATGGAATGATTTAGTATTCTGCCACAGGCTACAATTCGGCAACGTTAACGGAATAACCGCATGTAAACTGGAAGTACGTGTCTGCACCCAAAGGCCATAACGTACTTGCTGCAACAGTTGCGGGACATTTTCGACACGTCGTTTGCGACATTTCAGCAACGCTTTGCTGTGTCGGCCATCAAAATCATGAATTTCTGTTACATATTTAAAAAAAAATAGCCCCACAACGCGTTGCAGATATTTGCCAACGCGTTGCGGCGGAGACCTTCACAACGCGTTGCGAACCTTCACAACGCGTTGCGGAGCTTCACAACGCGTTGCAACTTCACAACGCGTTGCTAGTTAACAAGCCCTAAGGGTCATACGTATTGCGCAAACGCGTTGTGAGAAGTAGCAACGCTTTGCGACCTTCGGCAACGCGTTTGCGCCGTCAGCCAATCAATTTCAAGAATTTCTGTGACGTATTTTCAAAAATAGATCCACAACGCGTTGCGGCAATACGTTATGACCTTATGTCTTTCATTCACAACGCGTTGGCAAGCCATCACACAACGCGTTGCGAGCGTCACAACGCGTTGTTTTTGTAAAACTTCACAACGCGTGTGAAGGCAATAAGGGTCATACGTTATTGCTGCAACCTTCAGACGCGTTGTGAGGTTTGCAACGCGTTGTGAAGGTCCAACGCGTTGTGAGATTTATTATTTTGTGAATACGTCACAGAAATGCATGATTTGGATTGGCCGACAGCGCAACGCGTTTGCTGAAATGTCGCAACGTTTTGCCGAAATGTCGTCAACTCGTTGTGACTTTCTCCACAACGCGTTGCTTCAATACGTTATGACCCTTATGGCTTTTAACCTTAGCAACGCGTTGTGAAGCTTGCAACGCGTTGTGAAGCTCGCAGTGCGTTTGTGAAGGTTTGCAACGCTTTGCAGAAAGTAATCTAAGCAACGCGTTGTGGTCCTATTTTTTTGAAATACTCACAGAAAATTCATGATTTTGTTGGCGACACAGCAACGCGTTTGCTGAAATGTCGCAAACGCGTTTTGCCGAATGTCGCAACGCGTTGCTATTTTCTCGCAAACTCGTTGCAGCAATACGTTATTGCCTTTGTGGCTTGCCATATACGTGACTCATAGTCTGCCATCTCATCTATGTAGATCTGTCAATTGTTACTTTTGAGTTCGTGGCAACTAGTGACACTTTATTACCATGTGAAATTAGTGAGCAGAGAGTGCTAAGTGTCACGTTAGTTTCAAAGACACCAAAAACAGGAGAAATAAAGTGAACTGTCATTTAAAACCTTAACAATGATCTACTAAAGTTAACACAAAATTCAAAAATCAGTCACATGCAAAAGTGCCCCCTTTTGATTTGACCCATCACACATCAACATTTTTCAATAACCGACCAGCTATACTAGCTACAGCTAGGTCCTTGTTTCCAATTACATGTCTACTAGTACCAGCGTACCTCCTATTTACTGGTATTACACCCTGTTCTCTTGCGTTTTCGTGTGTGTCGGGGTC
This sequence comes from Ophioderma brevispina, assembly GCA_023653785.1. Lineage (NCBI taxonomy): Eukaryota > Metazoa > Echinodermata > Ophiuroidea > Amphilepidida > Ophiodermatidae > Ophioderma > Ophioderma brevispina. Next base: position 34,694 of record JAMKCH010026118.1, read on the forward strand.
TGGTGCGTGCGTGCGTGCGTGCGTGCGTGCTGCGTGCCTTGCGTGCGTGTTTTTGTGTGTCTGTCTTTTATCCCTTGTAGTTTTCCCCCTTGGTTTTTCATATGAATGACTAATACTAAGAGACTTGGTTCGTGACGTCGTGTGTCGCTGACAATCTATCCATGGACCACTGTACTTATTGGTGAGAGGTCGCATGCTATGTCCTCATTAACTTCTGTTGGTAGGTAGGGGGTCAAGGATATCTGCTATATGAGAGATAATACCCAAGAGAAACGGAATGTTTATTCAATAGTTTTAGGTAGACTCTGGGGGATTCAAGATGAATAGACTAAGAACTGACAGCCATATAGCACCGTTTTGAAGAAGCCGCCCCAAGGTTGCAAAAAAGTGAAAGTTGTACACGGGGCATGGGGAACTGGCTAGTAAACTAACCGGTGATGGTTAAGTACGAAAATGTCTGTGTGTCACAAACTAAGAAATTTTTTAATTAGAAAATATTCCGGGATCTCCGATATAAGTCAACAACGGCTCGGAAAGGCCTTCCAATGTGAAATAGCCGGAAATAGCACCATGTAACGTGTCCGCTCAGCCATTAGTTGTTTTAAATTGGTTCAGGCAAGTCAAGTTAGAGTTATCTTCTCGAGGTGACACTATTTCATCAGGGACGGACTACCCGTAGCATTTCCCAGCTCTGCCGTTCAAGTCCAATCTTGGATCCCAATTCTATTACAAATTCTATTATTAGATAAATACGCATTTTAGATTTCGTTCGCGGTATAGTTTCCTAGACAATTACCAAAACGTAACTGCTGCCAAAATATCAACTTTGAAAATTGGGGGAGCTCTTCAAAAAATGTGCTAATATTCAGGCGGGGCGGCCAAGCCTCATTCAAGATAGCAACTCACCAAAAATGTCAAAAGAAAGTACAGCAATAAGGAAATGCAAACCACAACCAATTTGAGGTGATTTGATGTGGTCGGTCATGGGTTTCCCATGACCAATTCGACCTCTCCTCGTTCGTTATTCATACAAAAAGTTCAGAATAACCCTTCCAGTGGAGTTGATTCTTCAACTCCAACGTTTTGGAATGAAGAAAATATCTTGACAACATTAAAAAATTCCGAATTTCGTCAAGATTTCGCCTTACGTGTTAAAACCAATGGCGACGTCGAAATTGTGTTCTTGGCCGCCCTCCCCTTGCTAATATTGCTTTAATTGTTTCGTTGAGTATTGTTTGCTGATCAACTATGTGCATTGTATTACTGATTTGAAATGTTGGAGTCTTATGTTATGTCTCATCACTTCTGCTTGAATGTATTTTGTTTAAAATTTCTCCCCTATTGGTATTTACACAATATATGTATCTTCGTGTACTTGCATCCTTATCTGGATAACTGGATCTCAGATTCACTTATTACTATTATGTATTACTATTAGTATTATTAATTTCTGTACATTAATAAAATGCCTTTGTGTGTGTGTGGACAGTGTGTGTGTTTGTGTGTGTGTATGACAATGTTTGCATGTGTGTGCGCATCAGTGTGTGTGTGTGCGTGTGTATTTGTATGTGTATGGGGGTGGGTGTGTGTGTGAGAGTGAGTGCACTGTTAAAAATGTTCCTAATTTTACCAGACTTTACCTTTTAAATTACGGTAAACCCCAATTATTCAATAATCTTCACGATTTATTACCTATACCTACCATAAAATTACAATTTTAAAGCAGAAAAATGTAAATAAACAGTGGCTAAAAAAATAATACTACACATTTTGAAAAAAAAGTAGTATTTATACGCTGACCGTTATTATATTTTTCGTAATATTACGTTCTTTTGTAACTTTCTTGTTTCAATGTAAGAATACGAACTATGAAAATCGTTTTACCTATAAAATGTGTTAAATAACGTCGTAAGTAACGTCATTAAAAAATGCAAAATCTTATTTTCGCTATCATTTTAAAAAATAGTTTAAAAAAACTCCTTTCCTCCTTTTTGTTTTAATTTGAAAAAAAAAAGTAGTACACACACATATATGTATTTAATTTTAGCATCTACTATCAGTAAAGTCATGTAGTGTAGTGGATAAGGTTTAGGACTTGTAATCTTAAGGCCCTGGTTCGAATCTATGTAAGGTACATGTATTCAGTTTATTCATATGATGATTGAGTAATTGGTGACATTAGAATGTGTACATTACCATATAAAAACAAAGTGTATAAACTGATTTTAAATCTTTATTTTTACACGTTTTCCCTTTGTTATTGCCTTTTTCCTCACAAATTGTTGACCATGACAATATAACTTTTTTACAACCACGTGGTAACGTAAATACAACGTTTGTATGATGTCATAGCTACAACGTGAAAGTTTGGTCAGAGGATTGTAATAACGTTTTAATTCTTAATATTGTTTAAACAAGTCAAAAACCAACAATAGCGTTGAAACTGAGATTTTACGCCGTTATTTTACGTTCCCTGCAATGGTTTCGTATATTTTTACGGCTCCAGTTATTTTACGTTCTGCATGTAGTGAGTCCCAGCTGCCAGTCAAATGCCTGTTTTTTACAAGTTTATTTTTAACAGTGTGTATGTATGTGTGTGTGTTAGATTATTCTACCTGTTATGCTCAAATTATGTTCTATTGATGCAATTTAAATATTTTAAATAATTTTTGTAAGATATTCTTTCACATAATTGAACTTTTTGTGTTAATTATAATGCTGGTTAAACTATATATGTGTCTGAAGCTGATTTATTTTTTCCCAAAATTTTATGTGTTCACTGAAAATTTGCATTAGTGATATGGCCTCCTTGTTATTTGTCATGTTTGTGTTGAACAAATCCATTGTAATTGCGTTATTCATAGATAACTCCTCCTGTATGCTATGGTTAATCAAATGTGAAGTATAAAATGAAATTTAGTTTTCTTTTGGTAATATCACCAGCTCTAAACACTACCCTCCTGTGTATGCAAATGCCTTTTGAGAACATCGTCTGATTCAAAGACCTAAATTGTATTTTTATATAGATATTTTATGTGTTATATGTTTGCATGTTGGCTTGTAATGGCAAACTGTAATAATTGTAAGAAAGAAATCCGTTATCACTGAAAGTTTATGTTATTCTATTAAAGCTAACACAATCATAGAGCACAGGAGAGTATGTTAACGTATAGAGGTCAGTGGTTTTATTGCGTGTTTACAGAGAACATCTTTTATGAGCTGAGTCCATCTTGGCAGTGTTGCCGGTCTACACATAACACATCGGTGTTACTACACAAGCTTACACAAATCCCTAGCATAACATTATCTAAATACGTTACACCTTTCCTTCTTTAGGAAAATGAAATGTTTCATTTCTTATGGCCTTAAGCATAGCATGTGTATCTCATTTCCCAAACACTATTAATAATCACTTTTCTGAACTGAGCTGCCAAATGCCTTTGAACCCTAAACACATCGGTTTTTTGTTTTACCACATAAACACTGGTCAATTGTTGTATTTTTTCCGCTTCACAGTTTGTTTACTTTCTGGCATGACTGTTTTCACTCTTGACTTTGCACAAAGCTTACAACTAAAATAAAAAATAAGCGGCAATCGTTTTGTTGCCTTTTGATCGGTGCAACTCCACAAAGTACTGGCAACATTTTTTCTTTCCTAGCACAAGAATCACTCATAACTCCAATTTAAACCATATTATAAATTTTGGTTGAGTTGCCAAACTTTGTTCATGTTTGTGTGGGTTTTTAATTTTGTTTAGTTTTAATCCATCGTATTACTACCTGTACACACTAAACATAGTCTTTGAGATACATTGGTCTTTTCTTTTCTCTGGTGTGCTGTGTCTCAATGGTCCCTGTGTTTGCTTTTTATCTGTCTCCGGATGTGTGAGTTCTTTGTTGGGTGTGTGAGTCAGAATCGTGTATCTATCTTCTGGTCCTGGGACTGGCTTTCATGGACTTGGTTGGCTATAACTGTGCGCAGATTGTTTCATGTACGTGGTTTGCTGTTGGAAGGTTTCATTTGTTTGTCTCATATGTCTTCTATTTCTGATGATATTCGCGTCCGTCTTCTGTCTTACCCCTATATGAGCGTGTTTCGACTTTTTCCCTCTCACTTGCGCTTTTTCCCACACTTTCTCTCGCTGGTTAGATCTGGGTTTGATTCTCACAACATCTCCTCTTTTTAACTGGTGGTAGTTCTTTGGCACCTCTGCTGTAGTATTTCTGTGGTTTGTCTTTGCTTCTGCAGTTTTTTCTGTCTGATCTGTTTCTGGCAGCTTGGTTTTAGTTAGGCGAGTTCTTGAGGGGGCAAAATCGTACGGGTTCTCCGTTCCGAAAAAGCGTTGCGCTGGTGAAGTTGTTCAGCCCCTCAGTTGGAGTATTCCCACTCTAAACGATCCAATTCAAGTTTCATTGGGTCCTTGTTTTTGTCTTTTTGATGAGTTCTTTGTGCTATTTTTATTGTTACCGCGAACAGACAATCGACTTGCCATTGCTCTGGGCCAATTCCGGCGAGCTGGCGTCTTGTCAGAATTCAAAATCTCTGGCAAAGTCTGCAATTTGCTTTGAGTTTAAAAATGGGTCCATTGTCTTAGAATATCACTCGGGTATGCCGTGGGTAGTAAAGTGTTTCTGTAGTATTTTTATGCCAGCGCGAGCATCTTTCTTGTGCGGGAATGGGTCGAACTCGAAATAGTCTGAGTAGTAGTCAACGCAGCACAGATAGTCGTGTTACAACTGTGGAAAAATCTACACCGATATGTTTTTTTTTGCTTTTGCCAAGGTCGCTCTGGAATTTGGTGGTTTAATTAAAAAGGGGCTCTTAATGGGTGTTCCGGATATATGTGTGGTACATGCTTCACACTTTGGGTAAACATAGTCCTTGGATGTCATTTGATATACCTGGCAAATAAACACCATTCTTTTGCTCTGGCTGATTGTACTGTTTACTCCTTTGTGTGCTCTATGTAGTCTTTGTCTTATAAAGTCCGCGAGTCTTTGGTACAACAACTCTAGTTCCGCGAAAGATTATCCGGGTCCGGTATGAAAGTTCGTCTCTTACGTCAAAGTATGATCTTGTCTGTGGGTTCCGCTTGCTTTCGGTTGATCTGGCCATCCTCAACATGTAACGCTTCACTGCTTGCAAAGTGTCGTCCCTTCGCTTGCTTCTTTGATATCTGCGTAACTAGTAAAGAGATAGGCACTGACTCACACATGTTTACACTTTCCGTTTCCTCTGCTGCTTGTGGCCTCTGCTGGTATTAAGATATGTGCTCGCTAGAGAGGTGTCCGCGAGATCATCTCTTTTCCGCGTTTGTACTTATTTCCTACGTCGTATTGCGAAATGTATAAAGAGGCTTGCAGACCTTTGGAGCAAGTAGTGATGGGTTTCTGTGATAATTGACACAAGTTGGTTTGTGATCTGTCCATAAAGTCACTTTTCGGCCGTATACGTACCAATGGTTTCTCTCCAAACCGAAAACCTATGCCAACAACTCCTTCTCTATTTGCGAATATCGCGTCCTCTGCTGGTGTAAGGGCTCTGCTTGAGTATGTTATAGGTTGACCCTTTTGTAGAAGAGCCGGCTCTCTAAGCCTTTGTGGAGGCTTCTCCTTGACCCTCTATTTCTATGTCCGAGTCAAAAACTATCTCAAAACAGGTGTTGACGCAACTTTCTTCTGACTTTCTCAAAGGATGTGCGATTGTTCTTCAGTCCAATCAGTCTGTGTCTTGTGCGTCAGTCTACATAATGGTTCTGTGTCTTGTGATAGGTCGGGAAGAATTTTTGCTAAGTACTTGTCATTCACTAGAAATCGCTTTTGGACTCCAGTCACATCTGTTGGGTCTGGCATATTGCGAATGCCCTTTCTACTTTGTTTTTTAATCCACTTTTAGTCCGTCACTTGTCAGTGTATGTCCAATGAACGACACCTGGTCGCACTTGCTTGGAACTGTCCTTGTGTTCAATTGATGCATTTATCGCGTACATCGCTCAAGAAACTGTCCATATTGACCTTGTCGTGATCTTTCATCGCGTCCGCAGTTTGTGTCTCACGGTTATCAGCACATCATCATCGATCTATAGACACCGCTAAAGTTTTCTAAACACTGGTCTAATTTCTGCTGAAAAATTTCAGGTGCTGGAGTCACCCCAAATGGTAATCGTGTCCAACGTTATCGCCCATGGGCTCTGGAATGTGGTAAGATATGACGACTGTTCATCCAGTTGTCATTGCAGACAACCTTCACTACAGTCCGCCTGGGAAAACACTTCACGCGCGACATTTCTATGCAGGAGTCTCAATAACTGGCAGTGGATAATGGCTTCCTTTAATGCTTTGTTTAAATGTACTGGATCTATGCACACTCTTAACTTGCCGTTTGGTTTTACAACTGTCACCATACGAAGACCGCATTCAGTGGCACATTCAACCTTTTGATCACACCCAAATTCCTCCAACGGTGATTCATCTTTTAACTTGGTTTCATTGCAAGGGGAACACGTCTTGGAGGCATTATAACAGGTGTTATATCTTCTTTTTTTCCAATGCACAACACCTGGCTACACCAAAGCTTCAATACATGGGTGCATATTTTCTCATCGACTTGGTCTTTAGTTACCCCCATTGCTTTACCTTTGTGAGTCTCTGTCTTGGTTGGATTTTACATTTTCACTTTTGTTTATCATTGTTTTGTCATACTTGACTGTCAGTGTCATGTCCGGTGTCATGTTTGTCTTGTTTTGGCATTGTTTGTACCTCATTTGGTGTCTTGACTTGACCCATTTTCACATGCTTTCACTTTTTGTGTTTTACTGTTTTCACTTCAGAATTGACACACTGATTTTCTTCAGAAAGGGTTGTTTTAGCAATGTTTTATACCTCACTTTAATCAAGCCCATTGCTTTAGAACGTCAATTGACCTAGAATGGCATGCTACTCTGACTTCAATGACCTTGAAAGGGATGATATAGCTTTCCCCATTCTTAGGGTTTCTGATTTCCAACTTACATATACCAATAATGGGATCCCTAGCCCGTTCATCATAAAGTTTCAACTTTGCAGAAGACTTGACCACAATTGAATCAGCAGGGACGTACCTCTGTGGTATGACATTACATTCTGGGGGCCCCCTATCAATTGCATCATAACTGGGTATGGTTGGCCTGCCTACTTCCATTGCACCCAAATCTTATTCTGGTATTTTTTTGTACCCATTTAACATGTTTACCTAACTGATTGGTCTATATCATTACAGCCAGTTTCACTGACTGTTTTCCACAGTGAATGGGGCGGCCTCATAATCACTGTCACTGGAAAACCTGTGTCAGTTCTCTTCTGTCCCCAGAGCGTGTGCACTCGGTTTACTTTTCCTGTGCCTAAGTTTTCCACGTTTCGATCGACCTGCTTGCTTAGGCTTCTTTGTGCACTTCGCTTGCGAAATGGTTTGGACGCTGACAGTTACTACAGTTTTTCCAAATGCAGGGCATTTTGTTTTAGCATACAATGTTTTTTTTCCCACAGAATTTGGCAGTTTTCAGTATACTGCAGTTTTTCATTGGGATTTTTCCCGGGGCATTTGCCTACAGCATGTACAGCATTACTACCATCATGCCATGCTTTCACATGAGTTTAAGTAGCATGTGATAGGATGTGCATAATTGAAGACACTTTCTAAGGTTGAGGGTTTCTCATTATCTTGGTTCAACAATTTTTGTTTCAGGTCTTTGTTTTTTTTACCCCTGTAACATTCTATCTCTAATTAATTATCACACAAGTGACCAAACTCACAGGTAGTGGCATAGGATCTACCAATTAGTATAATTTTATAATACTTTTCTTCACCCTGTACCTATTAATTGAATACGTGCCTTTCATAAATAGATATTGACTTTTCTTTTGCATGTTAGTCCCATATTTTTGTCAGGATTTCATCCATCTTTTGTTGTCACATTCTTCTTTGTATGGAAGGGTTATTTGTGTACATCAAGTAGTCAACCCTATAGCTTGAATAAAAGTGGCTACACGCAGTGGGTTCACCTTTGATTTTAGCCCCGTGAGAATTTCATAAGAGTCCCACAGTTGGCGAAATTTTTTCCAATTAGTTTTGTCAATCACATGGCTATTACTACTAAGACGTGGTAATGGGATGGTCATGCTAAAGGGTAGGGCTTGAATTAGTTGTGTCAGCCGCCTGGGCACCATTTGCTTCGTCACCTGCATGTTGAGTGATAATTCAAATCCAATTTTAACTATGCCTTTATACAGTACTCAATTTGGTACTCAAATTGTAATAAACCTTCAATTGGTATGCACTTGCGACCACTCTGTATAATAAATCTTGTAATTTGAATTTAATGTGATACAACTTTCACTAATATATCGTGGACTTTCACAAAACCCCTTCATGCACCGTTGCATGTCATTTACACAAACTACATGTACATGAACTATATAATATGCTCACTTCAGTATGTCCTAGTCTAAGGGGCCTGCCAAAATTGTGTCAAATACAGGGCAATTACACACATGAAACTAATATTTGCTACGTACAATTCTAACATTTGGCCTTTCAACTTCAATCATGAACTTTTTGTAACACACACGAAACACTGGCATGGGCCTGTAAACACTTTATATTTCAATGAACTATATTTGAACAATGTTAATGCCCAATCTCCTGTTTGTATACGTTATACACGGCGATTGCGACGGCGAGCGTGAGACGTAGTCGTACCAGCTGAGTCAAAAATGCGATGTCGGTCGAATTCGGCGTGTTTGGACACTCTGCGACATGTTGCGAGAGCGAATTTCTGTACGAGAGCGCGTAATTGGTTGCAATAAAAGTCAATTTATCGAGAAAGCTTGAGATTCGCTTACTGACACCATGAAAGTTATGTAGTCTATTAAAGCTAACACAATCATATAGCACAGGAGAGTATGTTAACGTATAGAGGTCAGTGGTTTTATTGCGTGTTTACAGAGAACATCTTTTATGAGCTGAGCTGAGTCCATCTTGGCAGTGTTGCCGGTCTACACATAACACATCGGTGTTACTACACAAGCTTACACAAATCCCTAGCATAACATTATCTAAATACGTTACAATCACCAGCAAAATATTCTTTGTAAATCTTGTAAACAGTATTATCATAAAAGATGGGTTTATTCAGATTTTAATGCAGCCTATGATTGGTTTTGTTTCAAATGTAATGGCGAGTTATTTCCTTTTAACCATTATACTGATAACGACGAGTTTATTTTTGCATTACATTATTTTGAATACTCCATCGAATATAAGAAATGTTAAACTTAAAAATAAACCCTTTTCTTTATGAAGACATCTTAATTAACCACCGAAATATCTAATAATTATTTAGACTATCATTCCACTGGTATAATAACTCTTGTTCTTATTTGTACAATATTAAATGTGATATTAAATACTCTACACATATAGTTTTTCTATTATCCATATAAATTCACGTAGTTTAAACAAAAACCGTGATGCCTTCGAACTGTTTCTCAACACCTTAAATCATACATTTTCAGTTATCATTTATTGCTGTGTCTGAAACGTGGTTCAATGAAGATCTAATTCTATTTTGTTGGATAACTATACCCTGTCTAATACTCCTCGCAAAGAACGTAAAAGTAGGGATGTCGCCTTGTATGTCCATAATTCTCTTAATGTCAAGAAAAGAGATGACCTTCATTTAATCCAGAATGAAACAAGCGAGATTGATCACAGCGAGTCGGGTTTTGTTGAGATAAATAACCCAAAGGCAAAAAATGTTATAATTGGTAATATCTACCGCGCCCACAGAACTAACGAGAATGTTTTCAATAATGATCTCAGCAACTGTTTAACAAAGATTTCTAATGAAAAACAAGCAATGTTATATCGCCGGTGACTTTAATTTTAATCTTTTAGATGCAAATACTGATAATTATGTTAATGAATTTATGAATGTGTTCTATACGCATAATTATGTTTCCTCTCATTGATAGGCCAACACGCATCACACCCACTTCCGCATCCATTCTAGACAATATTTTTGCTAATGTTTTAACCCATCAGATCTATTCTGGTATTTTTATTACCGATATAACCGATCATTATCCCGTCTTTTAATGTACAAACACACTTGAGATCAAGCACAACAAACCACAGCAACATCAGTTCCGATCATATAGCCAAGCCAATATTAATTTATTTAGAAATAGAATTCAATTAGTTAACTGGGATACGGTCACCAGTGAAGATGACCCTAATGCAGCATACAACACTTTTGTGAATAAATTGACTAATATTTATAACTCTTGTTTTCCACTACGCTCTGTCCGTACTGATTATTCCAAAAGCAAGCAGCCTCAGTGGCTTACCTCTATAGTGTATTTTCCCAAGACCGATCTTCCAACCATGTGACCAAGCCGTTCCATTAGCATGGAGAGGAGGCTACTTACCAAGGAAAATATCGATGGAATTATTGGACTGAAAAAGGCCACCACAAAAAATAATTATGTTAACCATATCCATTGTACGCTGACATTAACATCCATGTTCCATCAGACTGCCCCTAATTACATCTACCTTACTGTATCGCTGAAATGTATTACATAGACCCAATGTTATTTAACAAAAATCTTACCAAAAGCCTGCAGACTAAAAAGGAAATCTTATTAATGTAGGAAGTTGAAAGAAAGTAAATAAAAAATAAATGTGGCCTCTGCAATGATGGTGACTAGCCACACTCCATTGATTTTATTACAAGATTATAGCTTTGTGATTCCATTCACTTGCCGATTTCACAGGTCACGATTTTCAAAGCCTTTTCATTTCAACTAATACGCAAATGGTTTGATTCCCGGCTCTTTTTAATTGAACATTCAAAATAGCTGCTTCATTAATTCAAAAAGTATTCAGAATTGGTCGGTTGTAATAGGTTTGCACAGGGCAGCTTATACTTACTTACAAGTCAGTATACCTGTTCAGATTATAAATGACCGAAGGTTGGACAAAAGTGATATCTTTGGACAACGGGCAAATATATACCTGAAGGCAGTACATCCTTACTTTTGATCATCATCCCTGCCCATCCCAGCACCAAAGATCGCTCTTTAGAAAACGTACTATAACACTCATGGCACGGAGCGTCACGGCACGGCACGGAGTGTCACGGCACGGCGCGGAGCGGCACGGAGCGTCACGGAACGTTTCTTTTTTACAAGATTGGGTTAATTTTTTTCCAAAAAATTCTTAATACTTGTATGCTTTCTTGCTTACAGTTCACACAATTTACAGGGATCCTGTTAGTTTAGGGGCCATTCGCCAATGGACCATACTAAATGTCAAATGTAGATTTTTTTAAAAGAAAAAAAAATTGACCCGCCTTGACCAGACAGATCCAATGGAAAAAAGTACCGTTCCGTGACTTTCCGTGACGTTCCGCGACGCTCCGTGCCATGCCGTGCCGTGCCGTGACGCTCCGTGCCGTGCCGTGAGTGTTAGAGGTAAGCCCACTCAGTCAATCAGGAGGTCACGCCAACATGCGTTATTTTCTTGTACACGAGAAGACAATACAATCGCTGTGACCTCAATAGCTGGTCGAAAACGCTCTGGAAAATAAATGTCCTTATTTGAGGTCCAAAATACCTGAATTCATTAATAAAGCATGTATTATTGTTTCGGAATGTCAACTACATATCTAAGTTGGTCTAATATGACGTGAAAGGGTGTTTGGGGGTTAAAAACAACGAATTAAAAGCGACAATTTTTAAGTTTTGAAAAAGCGTGGTCTCTGAAGTTATAGAAATCCCACAAAATTTTAAAGCATCCCAAATCATTAATTGAATTGTGTGCTACAAAAAAGTCTGTGTACGTGTTACCCTATCTCTTTTAAGAAAGCGAAGACCACGGAAAATGTATAACCTTACATTTACTAGCATCATGGAATTAAATTCTCGTATGCTATAACGTGCCTGGTTTCCATCGATTGATGAACTGCAGACGTTTGCAGGCTGTATGCAGGGAATGTGGACAATGGCAAGGTCGTTTGCCTATTGTATTTGTGAAAGCCCATGTAAAATGACCCTGTCCAACAATTTTGTGTGTGAACAATAGTACTTGGGTGACCTGCCGACTAACTGCACTCCTCGCAAGCCATGGATCTCAAATACAATATTAGAGAAAGTGGTTAGCAAGCTCACCTCTGCAGCAAAGGGTCCTCGGTTCTAATCTTAGGGGGACCACTTGCTGGATTTAATTCGGGAACTCAATTTGGGATTTAATTTGTATAATATTGTTTAAAACCTGAATACCACTCTCTCCATGGTTCATTTGAAATGGGCAAAGGAACCATGAAAGCTTGCACTGTGTTCCCATTCAGTGTGTTTCGTATAGTCTGTTTGAATGTTGCTATATGGCGCTGTTTAAGCTGCTGCCTCCAAGTTGCATTGTTTCTGTCTAGTAATTATTAAGTTGTAAAGTCTTTAGTAATTTGGCCTACAGGTCCCCCCACGTTTGAGATAAATATACCCTTGTGAGGAGTATATTAAATCTATTACTCGTAAAAACAAACTCTATAGAAAATACATTTCAATACCTACAATTAATAACAAAAAACAAACTTGCACGATACCGTAACATACTAATCTCATTAATAAGAACAGCTAAAAAACAGTACTTTACTGACCAAATAAATGAGTACAAGCATAATCTCAAACAAAATTGGAACATACTAAATAAACTTATGGGTCGTGAACAAAAGCATACATCTCAAACAACTTTTAATATTAATAATACCGAAGAGTCTGATCCTAAAATTATTGCTGATAGCTTTAATGATTATTTTACAAATATTGGTTCTAATTTGTTTGTCAAAATTCCTGAAACCAATGCCGAATTTCATGACTACTTAAATCGTACACAATCACCAGTTAATTCTTTATTTATATCCCCTACTGATGTCAATGAAGTTGTAGATATTTGCAAGTTGCTTAATTCTGACTCCAGCACAGGTCAAGATGGATTAAAGCTTGGTATAATTAAATCTGTTATTGACACTATTGCCTCTCCACTTGTTTATATATTTTATCTGTCAATTAATAGTGGAGTTTTCCCTTCAAAAATTAAAATTGCTAAGGTTGTACCAATCTTTAAATCTGGTAATTCTGACCAATTGGGTAATTATCGCCCAATATCTGTTCTACCGGCGTTTTCTAAAATTGTTGGACGTATTATTCATGTAAGGCTTTTTAACTTATTTCTCATAACAACCTTTTACATAACAGACAATTTGTTTTCAGAAAGAATTACTCAACATATATGGCTGTATTGGAAGCATATAACGAAATTGCAACTGAGCTCGATAATAAACTCCATACATTAGGGATATTCCTGGACCTCTCGAAGGCATTCGACACCATAAATCACACCATTCGTCTTGAAAAAATAATACATTATGGTGTTAGAGGCATTGCCTTCGATTGGTTCAGGAGTTATCTTACTGATAGAACTCAATATGTTTCTTTTAACGGTGTGAAATCTACAATTAAAACAATTAACTATGGTGTCCCCCATAGACTATGCCATAATCGATTTTTGCATTGTTTTAAATATATTTTTGTGTTCTGTCCCATCTTATTTAACCCAGTATTATCATCATTATCTATTATTATTATTATCATTTTCTTCTATTTCTAATATTGTGACGCAATTCACGCCGTAACTAAGCTTAATTAGGCCTAGATTCCTTGTGACAATGCCATTATACCACAAAAAGATACGCTCAGGGACCTTCATGTAGAGAGGGCACTGTTTACACATACCGGCTTTTTTATACGAAATATTAATCATTCAATAGCAGGGGGTCGGACACGATCTGCTCGATTTGGGCATTGGGGATTCCAAAAGGTAATTTGTGAACTGCTACGGGCATTTACTTGGCAGTCTCGGGTCCCGTGACATTAAAAAAATCATCTTCTAAACCTTTGTTCAAAGATAGGAGTAATATCATGCTAAATTAAGAAAAAAAAATATGACTTCAAAAATCCGTCGGCCGGGGGTTAGTGAATTAACCCGCTGCAAAATAGTGGTTAATTTCCAAATACGGTCATTTAGATTTAAATATTTCGTGACAAGGCCTAGTTTTGGAAAGCTGTGTGTAACCGTTTGATTTGCGTAAGAGCGCTCTCCACCGTTAAAGTCTTTTGAAACAGACTAGCACACGGAAAGTTGATTCCCGGTTTTGAATTTGTGTTGCTGTTGGTTGGCATGCCTACCCCCCGAAAATTAAATAGATGCCTCCCTTTATGATCCCGCTTAGGTTTGTGATCGCGAGATTCAGCACTGACCTCTATACATGGATAGCGGGCTTCGCAAGTAATTGAATAGTCGGCGATGGAAACAACCGGAACTGCCCCAGCGGCCCCATTTTTAGAGGGCACAGAAAACATGAGAGGGTCACCGTTTCTGATTCAATGCGAAGTCAATGAACCTTGTGAATAATTTCTTGTATTTGAAAGAAAAAAATCTAACTATTTATTTAAAAATTGGGTGGGTAGTAGCATCGACAAATTATGCAACAGTCAAATTAGTTAATGGGCGCGATACAGCATCACAAAGTGCTGGGATTACTGTACTGTGTGTAGCATATTTGAGTGCAATTTGTGTACTTATATCAAATATTATTGAGGAAAGGTTGATTGAAACAATAAAATGTCTGCCAAAAAAGAAATGATGGTAGGTGAAAAAAAAAAAAAAAAAATTCGGGTTATAATAGTGTGGGAATAGTGTAAAGGAAAATTTCACATTAAAGAAACGCGACAGAAACGAAAAAGCGAAAGAAAAGCAAAGGAAAAAGAAAGGGAAGAAGAAAAGAAAGACAAGGCCAAGGAAACCGAAACGGAAGTTGCAAGGGCGAATCCTCGCCCAGGCACCGCACCTTAAACTGAAAGGGCACTTCCAACGCCCAGTGACTCAACCGAGAACTTCACCCTTTCCCTTCTTCCCTTCCCTCCTTGTATTTTATTCATTATTCATAATAATGCATTACATATCATAAGGTAAGTTGGAATTTATCGTTCATCCATTCATTAATTCTTCCTTCATGCATTCATAATTCGTTTATTTCTATATTGATTTAAATCAAATATGCATTTATCTTATGTTATAACATGCTCTGCTATTTATTCACTGTATTATTTATTTATTTCACATTCCTCAGTTTGTTACATTATTTTTTGGGGAAATTTTCTCCTTAATTTCAGTTATTTTCTGCGGTGATTCTTTGGAATATTATATTGCACGCGTGAGTTCCCCCATCAAAATAGAAAGAGAAGGAAACAAGAAAGGAAAAGGGATTACACAGGAAGGAAACATTGGAAAAAGAAAAATTGAGGGTTTTTTTGTTTTTAAAGAAAAGGAAAAAAGGGGAAAAGAAACGAAGACGAAGAAAAGGGAAAAGAAAAAAGAAAAAGAAAAGAAAAAAAAAAAAATACTTTACTACAACACAAAAGAATAAGGAGAAAAAAAGAAAACAAAAAAACAAAAAGAAAGATAACGAAAGAGAAAGAAAAGGGAAAGACAAAGGAAAAGAAAAAAGAAATGAGAAGGACAAGGAAAAGGAAAAAGAAAAAGAAAACAGTAAAAAAGGCAAAGAACGAAAGAAAAAGAAAAAGAAAGAAAAGGGGAAAGGGAAAAGAAAAGAAAGAAAGAAAGAAGAAAGAAAGAGAAAGAAAGGAAAAGACAGTCCCCTCTCCATTCACGAGACACCTTCCTCCTTCCCCTCAACATTCCCCAATTCAACATCCCCCTCCTGTGTAGCATATTTGAGTGCAATTTGTGCAATTAACAAATAATTATTGATGACAGGTGTGAAACACCTAAAATGTCGTGTCGCCAAATCAATGCTTTTAATTTTCCAAACAAACATATGTGTCTATTATAATTATTTTGTTACCTTTTCCCTTCACCCCCTTTCCCTCCCGGTCCCCTCTCTCCGTACCCACAAAATGCAGCTGGCCCTCCCCGCGGCCTCGCCGTCCCCGACCCCTAAAACCTCCCCTCCCCCTCCCCCTCCAGTTACTCCTCCCTCGCCTCCACTTCCCCCCTTCCCCTCCCCTCATTTTCACTTTCGCCTCCTCTCTCCCATTCCCCTTCACCGCACTTATCCCCTTCCCTCCCACCTCCCTTCCCTCCCGCCTTCACTTCCCCTTCCCTTCTTCCGCTTCCCTCCTTGTTATTGTTTTTATAATATTCATTTATTCATAATAATTCATTACCATATTCAAAAGGTAAGTTTTGGGTTTATTCGTTCATCCATTCATTCATTCTTTCCTTCATGCTTCATTAAATTCGTTATTTCCTATTTATTTAATCAAATATTCATTTATCTTATGGTTTAACATGCTCTGCTATTTATTCACTGTAGTTTATTTATTATTTCAACATTTCCCAGTTTGTTTCATATTTTTTTTTTCGGAATTTCTTCTCCTATTTTCAGTTATTTCGTTCTCAGTTTTCTTTTTTTGCAGGTGATTCTTTTGCATTATTATATCAGCGCTTGAGTTCCGCCCCCCCCCCATTGCCCCCCTCCTCATTCCCTATGTCCCCCTCCCCTTTCCCTCGTTCCCCTGCTCCCATCCCCCTCCCCATCCCCCGCCCCGCTTCCCCCATGTTCCCCCCTTTACCCTCCTCTCCGTCCCATCCTCCCCTTCGCCCTTCCCCCTCCCCTTTCCCCCTCCCTCCCTCCCCTCCCCTCCCTTTCCACTCACTCCCTAGTGGTGCCGCCTCCTCCTCCTCTCTCCCTTCCCCTTCCCCCTCCCCCTCTCACCGGCTTCCCCTCCCCCCTTCCCCTCACCGACATTCGCCTCCCCTCCACTCCCTTGACCCCTCCCTCCCTTCCCCTCCCCTACCCGCCCATCCCTCTCCCCGTCCCTCCCTCTCCCCCTCACGTCCGTATTCCCCACTCCCCCTAACCCCCATCCCTCCGCGTCTTGTCCTTCCCGCGTTCCCCTCCTACCCTTCCCCCTTAGACTCCCCCTTCCCCTCTCGCCTCCCCTTGCCCTCGCACCTATCCCCCGACTCGGTTCCCATCCACTCGTGCCCCTCCTCTCCTTGCCCCCTGCCCTCCAAAAGGTCCTTTTTTTTTTGGTATTTACATACTATACTACTAAGGCAAGTTTTGGATTTACTTCGTTTCTTTCGTTCCATTCATTCTTTCATTCATTCATCATGCATCTTTATTTATATATTTATTTATACCAACTACGCATATTCTTATGGGTCTCCCATGCTCTCTATTTCCATCCCTTGTTGCATTTATTTATTTATTTCACATTTCCTTAGTTTATTTCTTTATTTTTTTTTTCGGAAATTTCTCTTATTTTGTTCATTAATGTTGTTTTGGGAAGAAAAATCCAAAATTCCTTTTTGTGAAAAAACCTCTTAGTTTTCCCTTATTTTGAGAAAATTTCAATTTTGACGTACAAGTGCTCATATGAAAGTAATGCAAGCGACGACTGTTTCTTTTCCTGCCCTCTACAAAATGAGGACAAAAATGTTTCATTCCGAGCGCGCCCGCTATCCATGTATAGAGGTCAGTGGAGTTCAGTGACCACTCCCTCGGAAAAAAAATCGACTATGGACTGTTTCAGCTGCGGTCAGGTAATCTGCATTCTGTGGATTCGAATAGTAAGATCTTTCAATCATCGATATACAAATGAAATAGGACTCGTCAAAATTGTTGAAGGGTGCATAGATCGTATGAAAATATTGGTTTTTTTTAATGTGAAAAATACTTCATATTTTGATGAAGTCAGTTTTTCACTTCGATATAAAAACATTCAGGTTGGTAATATTTTACACCTAAATATTCTCTACTTTCTTTGATTTTTATTTTAAAGTACGTGCAAGTCCCGGGGGGGTTGTCTTAGTATAAGACGCTATACGGAAACGTGCCGCTGGATAGGGTGGCAAAATCAGGCCGTCTGGTATAACTATTACCCTTTTTTTCACACTGTATAAATTTATGACCCCTTTTTGTGGTATACTATCGGTGTTGAGTTTATGTTGTTGGTATATATTTGGGTAAGCCATCCGCGATGGGATATATAGTCCGTGAACGTATTCATCTCTACGCAGAATTCGACATCGTAATTGATTTGCAAACTTTTTAGTCATCATAATTATCGTATTCTCGGTTTGTTTACGTCTGCCCGCTGGTTTGGTGGCTTCTAAGAGAGCTTTTGGCGAAATTATTCTCCAGGTACCAGCGTTCTCCAGGACCATATGGCCCTCCTGGAGCAGTGGTCCGGGAGCAGCTGGCTGGGGCGTCCTGGAGCATAGGCCTTGGAGCATAAATAAGCTGGAAAAATATTCTTAGTCAAATTATGCTCCAGGAGCATATTTGGAATACACCAAATGGTCCGGACATATGGCAAAATATCTCTGGAGGGCAGTGGAGAAATTTCTTGGTCAATACTGCTCCGGAGCATATTGTCCATATGCTCTCGCCATTTGCGTAGTCAAATATGCTCCTGGAGCATATTTGACTTAAATATTTTTCCAATTATTTAATGCTCCAGTACCATATGCTCCAGGACCAGCTGCTCCAGAATCATATGCTCCAGGAGCATATGGGCCTGGACAGCTGGTCTCTGGAGCCTAATTCTCGGTCCAAAATCTCTTAGAAGCTGTGCAGAGTCGGGTGACACTGTTCCATGCCCATAGACAAGTTCGCTATCGAGGTGATAGCGCCAACCTTTTTCGATAAGCTACCTAATTATTTAAGTGCTAACAAACTTCTTCATGACGTAAACCGGGGATGACGTTGGGATAGCGTCCACGTAACGGACTTGCGAACGAAAGCGACAGGGAGTGTCACTGGCAGATCATTGTGCAGTATGCATCCATTCTCTTATCGAGTGTCCTATCCCGATTTATTTTAGGATCCCTGGTTCATGTGACTAACTTTCGGTCGTGGCCTTCAACTGCACACCAAGCCAAGTCGCGGAAGCAAAGACACGCTGGGTATTTGCCGGGGTATTTGATTTGGCGCTTCTGCTGTGAATACGACCTGAAATTCTGGTATAAATAATGGGTCATTAAGTGCAAAGGGAGGTATAAGTTTTGGGTCCACTTGAAATACTGGTATAAAATTGGGGTCATTATATTGGCAAGAAGGAGAGGTATAAGTAGTTCTGGTCCATTCCTGAAGTCCTGAGCAGGTCCCTACCACAAACAAATTGAAGACCCCACCCCCCCCCCCCCCGGTGCCAAAGTTTCTCTACCCTTACCTATCGTAAAATGAGTCCTTCATTCTGAAAATCGATTCTATCGGCTTCAAATGTAGCTAATTTTGCATGCAAAATAACTGCGGCATGTTGGGGCTTTTCGCATGGACTCATTGCACTAAACTGTGAGTTTTGTGACTGAATCTGTAAGATTTTGGTTGCTGTTTTCCGGTTTTTTAGGTAGTAGTATGGGTCAAACCATGCCGCAAGATACTGGGCTACGCACTGTGTATATCTGTTTGTGCAGAGAAAACGGGCGTGAGTGAATCATGACAGGCACAGGGTACACGCGTTTAAGCTGCCCTTGGAGAGCACATTGGCGTTGTTTTTGTGAGTGGGGGTGAGGTTAGAAAAATCCATTTTCGCTTTGTTTATAAAGCTCTTCAAAGTTAAAAAATACTTTTGCGTATGTATGTCAACAATATTCTCTAAGTGCAAAAAAAAGAAGTCTGAGAGAAAATGAAGCATATTTAAATGTTCAAAATGAGACATAAAGGCTTATAACTTACGTAAATCTGCTTATGGTTCCATGCCTGAGAATTACCTGCAGCGGCCCATTTATTCGCACTTGTTGTGATTAATTCACGATTGCTCGCTTTAATACAAGTCATATAAAGTTCTAATCTCGCACAAATAACAATGAATATGTACTTATTAAGATTGAATACCGATCAAAATAATTTGCCTCTCAATAAAAATTATGTTGGGATTTCTTTTTCAACAAGAGTTCAAAATGCTTGGCACTTACGGTGTGTGTGCATAGCCAACACGGGACACGAAGCTCATGAATATCGATCACAGAGATAACCCGCCCCAGATACAAGCCCCGCAAATCCTTGTTAGCCATTGGTCAATTGGTTCAAACGATGACATCATACTTATATTAGGGTCCGCCAAGTTTTGGACGGAACTCGCCATAGAAACCCACGTTATCAATCTCGACCCCAAAGTGAAAGTAAGTAGTCCAATTGCCCAGGTATTCCTGCCCGTATGGTGAAGTGAAAATTAACGGGGAGTAGTTATCGCGCCCTCTACCCTCAGTTATTTTTATATCATTTCTCTTTGCGATAGGCCTGCTGGGGAAAAAGCCTACTGGGGAAAAAGTTAAGTAAAAAAACAAAACACACACACACAATTGGAAAAAAGTAAAGTAAAACAACACCAAAACAAAAAACAAAACAATCGGACTACAGAGTAGTCTATGTCCCCCAAGGCTCAATTCTTGGTCCTTTGCTTTTTATTATATACCTTAACAATACTCTTCCGATAAAATGTCTTTTTTTATATATGCCGATGATACCAACATCGTCATTTCTGAACGTAATTTCTTGAAAATGTCGTTCATGAAGAGCTTACTAGAATATCAAGTTGGTTTAAATGTAACAAACTATCTCTCAATATTAGCAAAACCAATTATATTTTGTTTAAAAACCGGCATAGTACACGTAATTTTCCTGATTTGAACATTAAAATTGATAACATTCCCATTCAAAAAGTAACTCATTCTAAATTTCTCGGAGTTTATATTGATCAATATCTTGATTGGAGGTACCATACGACACATGTATGGCAAGTATATTGCACAATACAATTAAAACAGATAAACATGGTTTTTTTGTCGATAAACCTGGTTTTTCAATCGAAAAACTTGTTTTTCAATCGAAAAACCAGGTTTTTCGAATTCGATTGTCATAGTTTTCGAAAAACCAGGTTTATCGACCGAGAAACCTGGTTTTTCAATCGAAAAACCTGGATTTTCGAATTTGATTGTCATAGTTTTTTGATAAACCAAGTTTATCGAGCGAGAAACCTGTTTTTTTCGCCGATAAACCAGGTTTTTCAATTCGAATGTCAGTTTTTTGATAAACCTGGTTTTTCAATCGAAAAGCCAGGTTTTTCGAATTCGATTGTCAGAGTTTTTGATAAACCTGGTTTATCGACCGAGAAACCTGGTTTTTCGCCGATAAACTTGGTTTTTCAATTCGATTGTCATAGTTTTTTGATAAACCTTGTTTTTCAATCGAAAAACCAGGTTTTTCGAATTCGATTGTCATAGTTTTTGAAAAACCAGGTTTCTCGATCTAAAACCAGGTTTATCAAAAAAATATGATAATCGAATTCCATTAATCCGTTGAGTTCTTGTATATTACCACAGATAATCTAAGGATTATCTTTGATATTACGCATCAACTCTGTTAGTCCAGGCTACAGATTCATTGATAACTAATAATATCAACCTTGTTTTATTAGATATATAATGTTTTTCAACGGTTTCTAGACCAGTTTTTATGCTGATTCTGAATCCGATGGATGCCAGACGAGCAACCTTGAGCATTTTTGTAGAAACGCAAAAATTCAAAATGGCCACCAAAACAAAAAATATTCATCTCTTGTTCACTCAAAAGTTGTAATTTTTAAATTGTTAAAGTATTATTAAAACATTCATTGTGACCAATTAACATAGGATTCTCTAACCACCTAATCAATTAATTCAATATGGCCGTCAATACAATGAAGTGTCTGATCGTGATCTACTTTTGACTGCAGATCGGTAATTTGGTATCTATCCTGGTGTTTTGGCAGTCAATAAATTAATTAAAACCATAAGAAATATTTTTACAAAATGTGATTATGAATTCCTTCATTATTGGATCCAAGATGGCTTCCGATACTCTGAGATGGCTATAATTGATAGCTGTGTCTAACCTAGTACTGCAATGTTTTTCTATACCCCTGTAAGTCAATCAGATCAATGTACACATCATTAGGTAATCAGAGGAATCGATACATGTAAGATGCCATCCAAGATGGGTATCCAATATGGCTGGAAATGGCACTTACTAAGCGGCGAAAAATCCGATTACTAATAGTCTAGAGATATATGTTTCTTTGGTTTTGGTAGGTTTTGGCGTCCATTGGCATCCATATTGGGGTTTTTGATGAATAACGACTCAATGACACTTAAAGTGACAGGAGGAGATTTTTTTAGGATACTAATTTCTCTCAAATTTCACTGGATCGGTTGTAGACCACCTACCGAGAACGTTTCGAAGGTTTATTGGACAAACAGGTGCAAAAGAAAACCGCAAACCTTGTTTTGAACTTGCCTGCTATCGTAATCGTTCCCCATAGAAAACCATGCTTTGACTTTCTGTCGCGCGTGCACGACAGAACTACTAAATCATCATCTTATTACATAAAGACGGCGTATTCGGCTTATTCACTTCAGGTGTGATCTAATACATTGGTAAGCATTCCAAATATGTAAAAAACCGGGGTTCGAGAAAAATTGGGGGCGCTTCTTCCTGGAAATCTCCTCATGTCTCTTTAACATAGCTTTACTGTGACTTTAGGAAAATGATAATCCAACAAAAAACACAAAATATATATCTTTAACGTACAGCGTGAATGAATTATTGACATTTACTGATTGACATTTGCAGCCATATTGGACGTCCATATAGGATGCTATGTTGCAGATATCAATCACTTTTACTATGTTATGATATTTAAACTGCTCTGAATGAGTTATAGTGATATACACAAACATGGCAGCTCTTGGCTATATGTAATAATGAATTGTGCCATTTTGGAGCCATGTTGAATGGTTTATTGATTTGATTGATTATCAAATTGTTGAAAGCTATGGTTTCTATTAATATATTGATTGCTAAAGCATTGGAATATATACCAAGTTACCATTCTACGGTCAAAATTAAATATCAAATGCTTTGTTGTATTGGCGACCATATTGAATATCTTAATTAGGTGGTTAATGAATCATGGCAATGGTTGTTTTGACTGGACAGGCAAAAAAAATTACAACTTTTGAGTAATTAACATATGAGTTTTTACTGTTTTGGTGGCCATTTTGATTTTTTTCGTTTCTTCGAAAATACTCAAGGTTTTTCGTTAGATAGTCACCTGTAAAACTACAGGATTCCGTGTATTTTTGCCGTATAGACGGATAGTGTACACACAGCGGCTGTCTGCACCGTCGCGGAGTAGCTACGTGGTTACACCGGCTCTCTACATGTATGCCTTTTCCTGAGTGCCTGAGTGAATAACCTCTGCCTTTTACTATTAATGCCTACATTATTATTATTAATCTAGCAGTTCGCACTTGTGGTGGGATTGCTGTGGCAGAAATCATCCTTCTCCAGCTATGCCGGTGTAAAGAAATTGAGTGTCCCCCATGAGAGAGTGTCCTATAGCAACATGTACGGAATAAACCGTGACCTTGTATACGAGGCCATTTGGGTACAGTGCTGAAACAAACGATGCATACAGCACCCAATGGCGAACACAATAGACAGATGGGTGGTAGGACACTCAGTCACGCGGACACGGTAGTTTATGACACCGGTTATGAACGTTAAGGTGCAAATAGAGATTTCACATAACAGGCGTTCCTAAAAATGTAAAAATTCTGATTTTTGCACTGATGTAAAGCTTTCTGCCAAAAAATAAATCGCCATCTCAAAGGATATGCTGAGAATTATTTCTCTTGGGGTAGCAAATTGGTGAATTTCGTAATTTCCTATACGAAAAGAGGAAATTCATCCATAAGGTTCGTTAGTTAGTTAGTTATTAGTTAGTATTTAGTTAGTTAGTTAGTTCCTGTTAATTAGTTACACCAACGTTTTAAATCCTGTTTTGTCCCCCTCAACAGGGTGGCCGGATACACCTCACCTCAGCAATACTGCTTTGTGAGGATTTTTTTGGAGCAAAAGATCTAGATAATTGACCGGATGCACTTCCTGACTCCAAGCCACAGTTTTCGGCGCGGCGGTGGGCCTAGCCGTTGGGCAACTAATGCCCACCATACAAGTCAGCATGTGCTGGATGTGCCGCCAAGCTTCTCCAGAGCTGACGACCCTTGTAGGTGATCTTCTTTTTTATTCTCCAGTTAACCATCTACCCTCCTCATCAGATTTCCCTTATAAAGCGATGGGGGGAACGGTTTAGCCGCCGACAACCGGCCCTGGGACAGGTTAGTCCTGTTTACCAGGATAC
Source organism: Ophioderma brevispina (assembly GCA_023653785.1). Taxonomy (NCBI): domain Eukaryota; kingdom Metazoa; phylum Echinodermata; class Ophiuroidea; order Amphilepidida; family Ophiodermatidae; genus Ophioderma; species Ophioderma brevispina. The sequence continues at coordinate 59,006 of JAMKCH010026118.1, forward strand.
CAGTAGCAGGCCTACAAGGAAACGACCTGACCTCATATTGAATAGACTATAAAAGTAACGTTTGTTTCACTTTTAAAGACGTTCTGTAGCCAAAATAAAAGGTAAGAGTTACTGAGTGTCAATCTATATGAAACCACTACATTGGCAGAAAATATGAATGCATCGAAATCTCTCTTTGCGCCTTCAAGTGGCCACACACTTGTTTAAAGTCTCATTTTATTATGGAACAAAACCAAGAATAAAACAAAAATTAATCAACGGCGACACCTTTTGACAACTGAATATTTGGATTAATTTATCCCCACGACAAATCATTCTGTGTAATTTTAAAACGAAATTTCATTGCGGGCAAATATTGCTTTTCTTAAAATCTAGTTTAAACCACGTCTCTCTTGGGAATTGACATTAGAGGGCGCTAATAACAATACAAGTCTGACCTTAATGTAGGTCTAGAGTTCGTCGTCGGATTCCCGCAATGGATTTTTTCCGATTTTTGCAGAGATAATAGCTCTTGGGTCATGTCCTAACTTATAATCAGTATGTCAAAATTGTGTCTCCACTGCTTAAAATTGCTCTAAAGATAAAAGAGACGGTGTGGCAGGAGATATGTCGCTCCGGCTGCACTTCCGGGAACAATGGTGAACAATATGGCAATCGATTCATTTTGTGACTCTTCACGCAACATTAGTTTCACGCTTTGTTGTTGTTGTGAGGCTTTTTTTTATACACGGTTAAAAATACAAAAACCTACGATCAATCGAGAGATTGTTTTTTTTTGTTGTTTTCCGTATGTCCTGATTTCCAAAAGTTGATTACAACTATAATACAACGATAAAAATATCCAAAAATAAAAGTACGAATAAAAAGATGCCAATATAATGCATTTAATAAAGGAAATATTACAAAGGTTATACCAAATTTATATATTTTTCTTTAAAATCACGTATTGAGCCAGCACTTTTCACAATCAACATTTACAAGAGTTCCAGGATATTGCACAACCCGTGGTACGATATACTGCGCTTCTTGTATTAAAGATGAGGAAATGGGATACAATCGTGCATGTGTGATCTTGTATTATATCCCTGTTTCATTGGGAATGAAGACGGTTTGCCAGATAATAAGGGAAAGGTTATTGATTATTTTGTACATAGCAACATCATGATGAAATTAATATCGTCATATGTTTTCCAACCTAAAGTATTGAGAGCATCAGTGCTTGAATCGAACAATTCGTCCCATAATAATTTTGGCAGCACGGTTTTGCAAAATTTGCAACCATATTTTTATGGGTATGACCACAATACCCCCCATACGCATTTGGTCAGTAGTCAAAATGAGATTCAACAGTACATCTATACACCCTAATCAGTAAATGGGTAGGTAAGAAACTTTTGGCTTTTTTAAAGTCTAGAAATGCCCGGCAAGAGTTTTTTTTTACGAACATCATCTACGTGGTCTGTCCATGAGAGAGTCTCTCATCAATGACAACACCAATGCTTCATGACTTTGCCCTTTTTAAGACAGAGTCGTGATTTTAACTTAAAATCACTGATTTTAAGTTTAGATAATTTTTGGCGAGTGCCCCTTATCATTACCTCTGTCTTTAGAACATTCAAACTAACTTTTGTTCGGATCACCAGTTTTTTTTGATGTTCTCGAGAATCATCTTTACATAATAAGCAATGTCTACAATATCTTTAACCATGAACATAGATTGCAGTGTCCTCTGCATACATACTCACGTTGCATGATTGAACATAATTAGGCAGTCCATTTATATAAACAATAAGAGTAATGGGGCCCAAGAATTGAACCGGGGTTACCACATGAAACTATAGCTTCATAGACTTAACACAATTTATTCAGTGATATCTTTCTTTCACACAGGTAGCTTTTAAACCACGAGATACAAAATTCATTCAGACCAAGTTTTTGTGTCGCCTGAACGAATTGGTTTTTTTCATGGAGGGCACATACTAGTGTGCTCTGTAGCTGGTTCTGGTGTGGGTGTCCGTCCGTATGTCCGTCCGTATGTCCTTATGTCCGTCCGTATACTCGGTTAACCTTTTTCAAAGCCTCCAGGCTAAAACGCTATCCCCGATTTACCTACTTCAACTTGAGATGATAGAGAGCGAGGTGCTGCAATTTGTGTCGCTTTTTTGGCTGCATTATTTGCATATTCATCAATTTTAGTATCATATTTGCATATTTTCAGAATTTCGGTTAACCTTTTTTGAATGGCTCTGCTGCTAAACACATCCCGATTTACTACTTTACTTCACACTTGGTAGGGTGAAAGAGTGAGGTGCCAGAATATATGTGTAGCTTGTGACTGCATTATTTGCATATTACATGAATATTAATAGCTTATATTGGTGTCAAAATGATAACCCGTTCCCCGCAAGGATTGGGTGCAGTTATCTGGAGTTACGTAAGGTGTATAATGATGTACTTGGTGGAAGGAAGTGGGTTAAAGAAGTTCTCGATTGATTAGATGTTGGGCATACTTCGGGCAAATTACATAATCAATGAGCTAATTAATATGCAAAAATCGCGTAATCGCTATATTTTTGCAACGGTACATCGGATATGCAAAATTCCTTCACTTGCACGGGAAACCCATTATGGTGCGCAATCTTCTTTGCCATTTGAAAGTTCCTGAGACAATGCGGCATGGGTTTGCAAATTAGCTAATTAAACATGCTATTGCTGAATCGCTAAAATGGTACTCGGATATGTGAAATTCCTTTGCTACTACAAAACTATAAAACATACTTCCGTTGGTGTGAATCAGATGGAGGGGGAAGGTGGGGGTGTTGGGGGGTGGAAGAAGGGGGGTGTTGCGAGGTGGCAGGGTTGGGTGTTTGGAGGGGGCAGGGTGGGGTTTTGGGGTGGGGGGCATGGTGGGTTGTTGGGGAGGGGGCAGGGTGGGGGTGTGGGGAGGGGGCATGGTGGGTGTTGGGGAAAGGGTGGATGTTGGGGCGGGGGCAAGGGTGGAGTGTTGGGGAGGGGGCAGGGTGGAGTGTTAGTGGTGAGGTGTGGGTACGGTCGGGGAGGGGTGGGGTGCGTTTGGAGGGGTGGGGTGCACTGTAGGGTCGAGTGATGTGCGTCTGGGTGTGTTCGGGGTGTGGGTGTGCGTTGGTTAGGTGCGTCGTGGAAGGGTGGGGTGTGTCGGGAGGGGCGGGGTGACCTTGTGTGACCTTTGTGACTTAGTGTGACCTTGATGACCTCTTGACTTGGTGACCCATGTGACCTTGGTGACCTTTTGTGGACTGTGACATTGGTGACTTCTGATCTTTCTTGGTGACTTCATGTGACCTTTGTGATCCTGTGACCTTGGTGACCTCATGTCACCGTGATGCCCTCATGTGCCCTTGTTGACCTGATGTCACCTTTGTCTCATTCAAATCGGTGTGCCGGGGTAGGTTCAGGGTGGGATGCGACAGGAAGGGGGTGGGGTGTGGTGGGATGTGCGGTTCGGGTGGGAGGGTGGTGGTGGGGGGAAGGGTGGGTGGGTGGTGACCTCATGTGACCTAGGTGACCCATGTGACCTTTCGTGACCCCACGTGACCTTTGTAACAGCTTCTTCTCCAGTGCATTTGTTCTCTTTTAATCATCATTTGGCAAACTTCATCATAAAGCAAGTGACCGCGCAACCAGGCGACACTTTTGTTCGAGAAACGCCTTGTTTTTAGTTTTAGTTTTTTGGAGCAAAATGTTGTGAGTACCGTATCGAAGGCTTTTTTCAGATCTAACATAACCAGACCCCCAAGATGACCCTTGCCCATTGCATCATACCAATCATCGGTAGCATTTAGGAGAGATGTGGCTGTATGAGTGCAACGGTCTAAACCCTGATTGATTGGTGTAAATACCCATTATCAATTCAGAAAAGGGTACGTTGGTCGAAAAACAGCTCTTTCCAAAAGTTTGGAAATTACTTGAGAATTGATCGGGGTTTTAATTGCATGGGTCAAAGAACGGTCGCCAGCCCATTTTTAAAAATAGGCACAACGCGGCGTGCTTCCATTATCTGGAAAAAATACACTATTGATAATGACAGATTAATGATATATGTTAGGACAGATGGTATTTCGTCGGTACCAGTCGCTTTGGGTTATCATTTTAATGCACAAAGGTTTTTTATATACATAGTCATTTGTGACTGGTTGAAACTTGAACTGAGGATCATTGGGATGCTGGTAGCCTATCATTTGGTACATCACTGTTTACAACATTGTTGACACTTGGGATCTTTAACTCCACGAAGGAACCAACAATTGGCAAAAATGACATTCGTGGCATTAGCAATATCACTCGCGCTTTTACAACCATAGTTTATAGACAATTTTATTTTATAGATGAACTTCTCTAGATCATGTAGATTTAGGCACAACATGCCTGATACACTTCCAAGCTTTTCGTGGGTCTTTACCGCATTTAGAATGTCATCCGAAAAATTCACTTTGTCTATTTTTAATTGCCTAGTTATTGGGGTTTCTCTGTGACCGATAGTAGACCATGTCTTCATAGATCGTTTTAAAGCTTTTTTCGTTTGAGAACATCGCGGCGTTGCGCATCATGTTGTATATCATTGGTGAGCCACAAGGCAATACACTGATTTTTGCCGGACTCTTTCTTTTTAACAGGAGCATGACTATCATCCACGATTTGAAAGCATTCATAGGGCAGTTATGTCCACTGTAAACAGGGCCTCGACTTTGCCACCCAACCGAATCTTTGAAACATGAATCCTTCCTAAGTTTGATGTATGTAAATGAATTCCCACTTTTACAGGGCACACTCCCATCCACTGATCATGACCTGAATGGATGAAGTAATTACCCACACACTGTGTCCATGAACATTGCGAGTAGGCCTGTTTTTTACACATGTTGAAGCCTTGTTAGAAAGTGTCGTTTCGATATTTTTCAGTACCGTATGTCAACCAAATTTAACCACTTTATAGAAATAAGATTATCTTGGTTGTCAGCATTCTCACGAAGAGTAGAGGTCTTACCGTTTGTCCACGGCGCTCTCTTGAATCTGCACAGCATCCTGTGATTTTTTTTGCCATAAAGAGTTAGCATTATACCCTATACCAAATACCACTCTTAAAAATTAACCATTTTCGATTTGTCTGAATGGTTTTCAGCATAATAAATTCCATATGTTTAGTGATGACTATATCTTCTAACAATTAAGCTTCTACGATAAATCCATGAGCACTTTCCTCGCAACGACGTGAGTTTTCTCAATGTCCTTGCTTTAAGCACAGAGTACGCGTGACAGGTCAGAGGCCTATACTGCACTGAACTGTGTGCACAGTGAATAGGGAAAATTGGACAGTACTGCAAGCATTTTCAAAAGCATCAATACAAACATTTATTTTAATTATCACAGTTGTAACTAAAGCCCAATTAATATAGTTCATATCATTTATAAACCGCGTTCTTAACTTTGTATAACATCTAACCACTCTGTATTTATGTTTGTTACTGGAATTGATCTTAACTTTACCCCATGTGACACACTCCAATTGAATGGTCCTTACACCGGAATGTTAACCCCGCGTTTTTTACCATATCAGCATTAAAACATACACTGATCTAACAGTGAAGAGGTGGTCTCAGCATGGAGGTAGAGAGAAGGAGAAAGCTCTTCCCTAATTGCTTAACGCAACGCCGATTATCCCATTAGATCACTTTCAAATCATTGTAAAATGCATAGACCAACAAGGCCGCTTCTCGGCAGGGAGTACCAAAGAGGTTCTATAAGAGATAGAGAGGCAAAACGTTACGTAATCTTTAGAAATTGCACCGTCTCGCTGTTTTGCCGACCACAAGAAAACCTAGAGTACCAACAATAGAAAGGCAATGGCTGCCTCCGCTTTCTTCCACATACTGTGGTGCCGCTTTGCATATCACTAATCGTAAGTGATACAAATTAATGTGTGTTAGAGGTGGCCAGGTTACAAAATAGTGTAACCGGATCATTTGTGCTCAGATACTCGTTTTTTCCTCATAATGCAATGCGCGCTTAGGGTTAAAAGATGTTTCATTGAGGGGCGGTTTATTTAAATCAAGACGACTGATTTGTCATTTCATGCGTTGTATGGCCATGGGTATGAACAAAATTTACCCACCCATAGCACACACGTCAACAATGGATATTTTGGCGGATTGTTTGTTAATCGATTTGACATTATGTGGATACAACCCCAAACTGATATTATTCCGTGCAATATTCAAAATGTCAGCGCCCAGCACGACGACTGGTTTTGAATGCGTTTTCATCACCACCCCTTTGGGAGTACGTATGATTTCAATGTTCCATATCACATCGCCGACAGGAGCGGTGGCACGCTCATTGGAACAAGATAGACCGTGGCAGAATGTATATCCCCGATGCGCAGTGGTTTTTTTACATGGGGAGACGAAAAAAAGAGATTGAGTTCGATTACAGCCGAATTCTGAGTATTTCAGTCCAAAAAAATGAGATAGCATGTTCCTAAGATGAGTTACATTGATTTTTAGTTTTTTGAAAACTTGGATGTTTTGAACGTTAACGCCGTATTTCTTAAAGTATGATAGTTGGAGACGAAATCTAACTTGAAGTGGGAAGAAAATGCCGTATCTTAACACTGACACCAACCTTGACAGTGCCCGAAGTTGCACTTTTTCTCAATTTGGGGGGGTTGGGGTCCCAATTTGGTCATAATTTACTACAGAATTGTAATGTTAGTAAGCAGATAATGTAAAAATTGTGCATTTTGATTATAAAAGCATCAAAATTTAGCAGGATTAGGTAAGAGTAATTAAAAAATGTGGAAAAAACACATGGATATGGACCCACCTGCACAGGTCGGTTCAATGTCACTAGAGGGTCACAAAAGTTCCAATTGAGGTCAAAATACATTAAAACAGCAGAAAGGTTGCATAACGCTAACACATCATAAACATTCTCCAGGGATTCTATCTGTGACCCTATCATTTAGACTTATCAAAGAATCGTCTTTTCTTCATTTAAATGGACACGAGGAGATTTCTGAGTAACAATTTGTTAATTTTGCGCTTGTTGTAGATATCAACCGAGGGCATTTCGTAGGTTTATTGAACAAAGAAAAAAAACAAAAACACTAAGTTTTGACTCCCCTGCTGTCCTTAGCCCCCCAGAACAAGCATACTCGCATAATCTCTCATGCAAACAAAAATACAAAGCATATTAAATACCATGAAGATGGCTTTTATACGGCTTATTCCCTCCATTTTGATTAATATATTGGTAAAATTGTTTAAAAAAATGGAGGGGCATATTTTTGCTGGCAATGTCCTCTTATCTCTTTACTTTAAGCTTAATACGTTAACAATACCATGAACATTTCATTGAAGAAATAAC
>JAMKCH010026119.1:0-51131 GCA_023653785.1 Ophioderma brevispina
TTTTCGTGAGTGTTACTCAAAATATGCAAAAAAATCTTTCGCCACATGGTCGATTGGCCTGTTTGAAGACTCGTGACGATATGAGTTATAGTTTTAGTAAATCTGGCACATAACGTTTCAAGGTCATCCTGGGGTAAAATTTCGGCAGAATGGTCCGATTTGATCGAATTGGTTGTAAATTGTTCATTTTGTCACACTAGATAAGGCACTTGTAAATAGATCTTTGTTTGACCGTTTTATACCAAATGATAGAGTATATAGTGACCTCCCATAGACCCTGCTCCTCCGCCACATGTTGCATTCCAATTATGGCAACGAATTCAGATAGCGATGGTCACACCAGTATTTTTTGGCTCCTGTACAATTAGATAAACACTTTCACACCATTTTATAACGAAACGATATTCTGACTGACATTTTTACCCCATTGTGAGCTTGAACCTATTTTTAACTCATAACTATTGAACTAAACCTGCGGTACGGTAAACTGTACCTTTTTTTAATCCTTGAAAAGTAACGAACATGTTGGCAAACTTGTCGACGGTTTTGACCTTTTTCACTTTTTGACCCCTGTATAAACCGTACCCCTTATATTAGCTCCCTCCCTTGTTAACTTTTAATATGTTGTTCTTAAAGGTTTTCTCGATACAATTCTGGGGAAAATATTCTTTTGCAAATAGTTTTGGGTTAGGCGAAGTAAAACATCTTGGTTCAAGTTCACTATGGCAACTTTTTACAAGCAAGTTGTTAAATGAAAGAGCAAGAACCTAGGCACAAATTTATTGTCCGAAAAATTTCAAAATATCGACCCTTGGCACAATACTATCGAAAACTGCCGATATACTTTTTGTGCCAACTGTAGATTACATCTCATGAGTCCATTGGGTCCTTCCGCGGAAGACATATTATCATGATTATGGACTTTTGTTTGTCTCCAATCATCCAAGCATGAGAAGAACACAAACAATGAACGAGATTCACCTGAAAATTTCACATTTTTTTTACTAACGAAATGATTTTCAGCTATTTCGACAGGTGACTCCACTTGTATTATCTGCATGTTTGGGTTGTTCTGGAGGCGTCTGGCCATATTAACCTTTTGACCGGAGCTGTGTTCGTCGACCTATCAACAGCGTACGACACTGTTAATCACAATGCCCTACTCCATAAGATCTTGGAAATACCAATGCCAGGTCCGCTTGCTGATCTTATCCGAGATTGCTGGCAAACAGGATGTTCTTTGTTCAGCTAGGATCGAAAGAAGAGCTGATGGCGTAGGCTCAAGAATGGTCTACACAAGGGAGTGTGCTGCACCTCTCCTTTCAACATGATACCAACGACCAACCTAGGAGTGCAGAACCTGTCGTTTTAAGATTTTGTAGACGATCTTAGGAATTGCTCACAAGAGGTCCGACAGTGTTTGAAGAGAGACTCTCCAAAGCTTTTGATGAACTCGCTCCTTATTATGAGGAAAACCACCTACTTGCAAATCCCTCTAAGACACAGGTTTGTGCTTTCCATCAGCAACCGTGAAGCCAAAACGTCGCTTAAGTTCCCTGGTCCTGGAACACCCCGTAGCCGTGATAACCCTGTCTACCTAGGAGTTACCTTGGACCGCACTCTCCTTTATAAGACCCACATCAGAAGACGAAGGTAAAGTATGATTTCCGCAATAACCTCTTGAACAAACTACCTGGCACAGATGGGGTGCGCGCCCACATACCTATATCGACTGCACTTGGCCCTGTGCTACTCTGTGCCGATACCTGCCCAGTATGGGAAAGATAACCCATGCCAAGAAGCTTGATTTCAGCTTTAATGCCTCCTGCCGGCTTATCACAGGATGCCTCCGTCCAACACCAAACGGAAAACTTATACATCCTAGCCGAATTGCTCCACCTCTACATCCGTCGTACGTAGCGAGCATGCAAGAGCGTAGCTGCCTTGCAAGTATCTAATGTGAAGCCACCCTATGTCTGGACAGATACCGCTGCAACCGCCTAAATCCAGAGAGAGTTCTTAAACAAAGTCCAACCTCTTGAAACGTCTCTAAGAGCTGAAGAGAGTCGCCTTGTGGAAAAAAGACTTGTCATCAACCAAGTACTCTATTGTATTGAACCTGGTGACATCTTCCCACCTGAGCTGACTCCTCGTGGGCTTAATGGCGATGCCTCAACAGATTGAGAACCAGAATTGGCCGATTCTACGTGTTTTCCTTGCAGAAGTGGGGCAAACCTGGAAACAGATCATGACACTTCTGTGGTTGTGGAAACGCACCACAGACAATGGAACATCTCTTCCTGCCCACGGGCGCTGGAGCAACAAGTGCACCCAACAGGACCTTGCGGCATTCAGTGAAGCAGAGCCAGAACGTTGTCCCCGTCTGTGTCTGATCATATTTGAGAACCACAGAAGTGTTTGGACACGATAAGAAGAAGAACCTTTACCGTCATGAAATCGCCCGTGAAATTACCATGACCCATCATCGAGTGGTGAGTGTGTTTTCCGTAAACAAAGGAGTGTTTTGCTAAACTTGATTGGATGATTACTCCCATCTCCATGCCAACGTGCGAGTTGAGAGTGTCTTCATATCACACTCGTGACGAGTGCTTGCTGTGTTGGCGTCACTACGGAAGTAATTTTGACGCGAGTTATGTATGGACGCTCCGTGGCATTCTGATGCTGTCTTGCAGTCAGTGAGTCAACTGCTGTGCAATATTTGAAGCTTCTGAGTTTGCGCAGTTTAAGAGCCCCTGTGCGAAGTTTACGGATAATGTCACAAACAACCCGTAATTATTAACGTTTATCCGAATCCCGTTGGTCCTTTTCACACTGTACACCAATATACATTGGTCTTGACCTGACAAATATGAGGGTTACAGCTTCCCTCTATACCACCGCAATGCTGCCAAAACACTACGAAACTTTGTTATATAAAAGCTCAAAATTCAGAGAGTATTGAAACTTTCGAGTGTCAGATCTTCTGCTAACGGTTATTTATAAATGGTATTTATTAGGTGTACAGTACTTTTGGTTCAGACGGCCGTTAAAGCAATAACAGGACATTTTTGAAGGGCGCCCTAATTGTCAAAATGTGAAGATTTTTTCACAGTTGTTTTGGTAATGTCTTAGTACTATACCTGCGAATGGTAAAGCTTAAAAGTGCGTATTTGTTCATTAAAAGATTGTAATTGTCATCACTACCAACTAATGGGTAACGTAGACCACGTACGTGGCTCTATTTCCTTTCCTAGCTGTTTCATATTGGAAAGGCCGTGTTCCAGCACCACTGAATATATTGGTAAACGATATATTATCCTGAATTACAAACGTCCTTCTTTTGTTTGCGATTGATAGTCCAAGTTTCAATCTTTTACTATTCGCCAATTTTACGAGCCAATTACCAATGAAACAACTTCAAAAATCTCAAAATGTTTGGAAAATTGGGGGCCTCTCTACAAAATTGCCTGTTCCTTGCTTAAAAATATTTGCTAGGGGAAGTCTTTTCATTAAACTTGTACAATATCTTTTCTTATTGGGTAACAATCTGGCAGCAACAGCTATATACAAACAATATTTCAATATTAAAAAAAAAAAAAAAAAAAAAAAAAACACAACTTATTTGAAAAAAAAAATGGATGTTTACATTCTGTAAAACAGAAAAAAAAAACAGCAAAGAGTTATGTCTTTCTTGGCATTAATTTGGCCACGGGCATATCAAAATGCTTATATCCCTGCCAGAATTGACCTTGCGTGTTCAATCAACAGGCGTTTTTATACAAATGAATTCGGCATTTGTAATTCTGCATGCTTGTATTAAGAAGTGATCTGACATGCGCCAGGTTTTGGGATTGCATTTTCAATAGAAATGGTATTGAAAAGTCTTTGGATTGACTAGATGGAGTTACTAATATAATACATGATCCAATGAACAAGTACTTGGCACTTGTAACATTAAGTATACTTCAAATGCAAAATGGAAGCCAAATCCCATAATTTTAAAATATGCCCTATAACATCAAATACCTGCGATAAAAAATAGAACTTGAAGTACTTAGGTTATGTTGTTAGACACAATAAATGTATTTCTGATACTTTTAAAATTGTAACATGACGTCAATCAATATGGCAGCCAAAAACGTGAACATCTTCAAAAAATACTTGACACAATTAATAATTATACAAGGCCTTCAAATCGAAATTCACTGTGTCAACTGACATTAGCAATGTACCTTTGGATCCTTACCAATGTACAAACATACATTTCAATTATCCCCAGACAAATAATAAACAAAGGGAAACAGAAATGCGCCTCGTGTCGGCAAGTACGCCGGAATCCATCATTTATTTGATTACTGTTCCAGAGATCAATATAAAGCCATAGATAAATTTTTTGATGAAATAATCAGAGCAAAAGCGAATAAATGCAATGATTAAGGCAACACTTTAACTGTACGCGAATACCCCAGGTAGACTCCGTGTGCAATTACCTGCGGAGCAAGTGAATGAAAGCAAGAATACCGCGGTATCAAATGAATGCCAATAACTTAAACCAGGATGTGAAAAATTCCCCTAAGCGAGCTACATAGGTGATTACTTAAGAAGCAAGTTATTAAAGCTGAACAATGAGGCAAAAGCAAGCACAAACTAAAAGTTATCTATGCGAAATCTTGTTCCAATTCATAAATTACACTACTTTGTTGCTCTGGGCCCTGGATGACTACCTGAGCCCTTCCTCTCGCAGGCGGACAACCTGAAAGGTGACATGAAAGAGATAATGATTATAGATAACATGTGCATATGATGTAAATCAAAAAACGCTGTTAATACATTTCTCTACAAATCAAATAAATTTATTAAGCAAATTTAGCAAACCATTTTATTAGCTGAAACAAAGCTTAAACTTAAATTCTAGAAATATAATGCAGATAAGCACTCACACACTCTGCAAGGTAAATACATCAACAGTTTAAAAAATGAATGTTTAGAATATATAAGCTGCACTTTAAGGGTAAAATTGATAACAAATCCAATTAATTAAACTCTGCAACGTGTGAACTTACTAAAGAAATTATTCATAAACACATAACACCTGAGACTGTTATCCTTAGGCTTTAGAAGGAAAAACCTTCCCAGACTGACTTTAGGTAACATTTTACACAAAAGGGAGTGGAGGGAGGGGAAAAATAATTGATCCTTCCTACACGGTTTTCCGACAGAGAATGAGCAAATCAAAACGAACATGGCACCAAAAGGGTCAAGAAACGATAACTGTTAATGGACGATCGAGTCACCCCCCTGACAGATGAAAACAACGCATGCAATTGGCACACCGGGCCGTTGCTAAGGAAAACAAAGCGGCGACACGACCCACTGGGTTTACAAACATTCGAGGGGTAAATTTTTGTGTTCTCCGATGCACGGAATTAAAACAGTATTATCAGACAAAATAATTACGACCAAAGGAAACAAAATGAGCATCGTGTCGGCAACGTAGCAAGGATCATCATTATTTGATTACGGGGTCAAGCCAGAATAGATCAGCTAGAATAAATTTTTTGTGAAATAATCAGAGCAAAAGCGAATAAAGCAAAATGAATTAAGGACACTTTACTGACGCGGAAATACCACATGTGACTCCGGTGGCAATACCGCGGAGCAAGTGAATGAAGCAAGAAATTACCGCGGTATCAAATGAATGCCAAATAACTTTAAACCGGAGGAAAAAACCCCTAAGCGAGCTACATAGGGATTACTTAAGAATCAAGTTATTAAAGCTGAACAATGAGTTAAAAGCAAGCACAAACTAAAAAAGTTATCTATGGCGAAATATTGTTGCCAATTCATAATACACTACTTGTGCATGGCCTGATGACTACCTGAGCCCGTCTCTCGCAGGCGGACACTGAAGGTGACATGAAAAGAGATGAAAGGATTAGTAGATACATGTGCAATATATTTAAATACAAAAAACTGCCATACAAGTTAATCAGTACACAGTACGAGTAACTGCAAAAAGGCCCCGACCCCCCTCCCTTGACAGCATTAGAATTACATGTTACAGAATAGCCGCTGAACCTGGTGGAAAAGAAAATGAATCAGGTGGCATTAAAATAAACTAAAAGCTTGAAAGCCCTTGCCTAAAGAGTAGAGGCCAAACTCTATGGATGATGTTCCCATCATTACTGAGAGATAGGCTGTTCAATGTTACGGAGCCTCGGACTGAAAACATCAGAATGGATATGACACAGAAAGGGTTACTCTCTCTACAACCTTTAGGCCTTTATTATTAATGCTGCGTACACAATTTTTACCAGCACCTTTATTCTTTATTGACATATGTCAATCTTTCTAATATGTCAGACCAAATGAGTCGAGCGGATGGTAAAAACTGGCCTTATACCTTTTAAGTTATCTACCATTCTGTTTCTAATCTCCCAAGTGGGACTTTGACCATATCGTAGTGCCAACATGCAAGATGTGGTTGTGGGAAATGATTACGATACAGGAGCCTACCTAACCTATTTACAAGTCCAGCACATTTTTGCTCTGGGATTCCACTCCCAATGTCGCCCTACCCATTCAGCTGCACATATTTTTCCCGCCCGAGCCAAAATGCGGGCCCTATATCCAGGTACGCATATCTGAATCTGTAACAAATCAACAAAAAATTAGTAACTGAACTTTAATCCAAACATACCTAATTAAAGTCTTAACACTACACTGTTAAATTGCCGTACTGTGCTTTAAATAACCCAATTGACCTTGCAAGTCAATTACTACAAGCTCAAGCAGGTTGAGTATGGTACCTGAAAGAAAATGGTTATAAAATGAGTACCGATACAAGGGATATGGATGTCAACAGGAAACACTTGGAGTCAACATGAGTGAATACCGCATGAGTTAATAAGAAAATTATCGGAAAAATTATAAACCTAACAGGCGAGTACCTGAAAGAATGACAATAAGGAAGTTTGCAGCAAAATGGAGATAACCAGCTTAAATACTTACATTATTTAAATAGAAACCAAGTAAAAACAAGCCAAAACTGCACCGTGGTAAATTACAAGATACTGAACAGGTGACTACCATGAAGGAAAGTTGGCCAACAAGCAAAATTAATTAACCAACAAAGTTTGTGGCCTATGTAAAGTTGTAGCAGCGCCGACTCCATCTAACCTAACTCTTGATTTGATCATCGAAGCTCAACCCTGGCTGCTGCTGTGGCGCACTCTACGAAAGCTAGGGCCACTAACATTGGTGCGGCTGGTAGACCTATTAGTAGAGATCCCTTCTTTAAAACCTGAGTGAATTGATAGGATGTAAGTGGCTCTCTTTATTGAATGAATGCCACTAAAGGACTTGATGCACCGGGCGTAGCTGTAAGAACTCAACCCATTACATAACTGGGCACAAAGACTGGATCGAAGGAAATTTCCCAATCTAATTTTATTGCATTCCCTTGATCAGTTTTTGAAAAACCTCACCCAACGGTCTAAAAAAATATGAGAGAACCCACTACTTCCACATCATCAAAAGCCAAAAACCGAGAACAATCCCCATGCTTTTTAGCGCAAGTGAATTCCCCTACCCTCAATAGGGCCAAAAATGCCAAAAGGAAAGCAGCTTTAAATAAAGCAACCTCCAAAGCTTGCGCACAAAAATTGAAGGAAGTAGTAGAATTAATTTGGTTAAGATTGACGGACTGATAGGGAATCTACTATCGAGACGCCTTGGATTGAGACGCCTACAACCTTCCTTAAGTTTCTTAACTAAAAACAATCAGTAGGGTCAATCCAGCCATTAACTTTGTGTACAAATGCAAGAGCTGAAATATGCAAATTTATTGATGAAGGGGCTAAACCCCAGGACAAGAAAGAAAGAAAAGCAATTAACTGATATTGATTTTAATGGCCCATCACTCCCTAACTGAAATTGTTCTGTGAAATGCAAAAACATTTTTCCAAGCAATTTCTTATGAACCAAAGTCCCAGGGCTACGGAAGCTTGCAACAGCGTCGAAATTCATTTTCTAAGAGACCAAAGAAAACTGTTGTACCAGTGTGCTCAGCCTGTCTGACTGCTGTGCTGCTTGACCCAAAACCGTCCATCTGAAGCGTGAAAGAGCGTCTGCTCTCTATTAAAGCTCCCTGCAATAGTTGGCACCAAAAGGCAACATTCCACTTCAAGCATTGTAAGACGAAAAATCTCACAAGCTTCATGATTTTGGGTGATTTGGAGGTTTGCTTTTAATAATGGACACAACAGCCAAAATTTCAGACCTCTAATGAACCGTTTCCCCTTTAATTTTTTCCCCATACAACAATGCAACCAAATTGGAAAAAACTCTACCATTCAATTGATATAGATCGAAAGGTAGATGGCCACGTGCCCTGAAACCAGCTGCCCATGAGGTGCCGCCAAAACCAATCTCTCCACTTGCTTCTGTGAAAAGATGAAAGATTCATGTCATCCATCCAAGCTTGGTCTGGAAAAAACGAAGTACCATTGAAATGCTCCAAAATAAACAACCAATTTCAGGTCGCTTTTAGCACCCACTGACAAATTTGATGTTATCACCGGTTCCTCTTGCATGTCAAGTCAATTAGTCTACGTAAAAAAGCTCGCCCGGCGAAACAACTGCCTTGCATAACAAAAAGACAAGGGAAACCTAGTATTGATTGCAAAAGCACTCATGACATTCTGAAACGGGCTTAAGCATCTTTTACTCTTCCTAAATCTTGTAGTTTAAATTTCAGCGGATTGACCTATTGAGTAAATGGAATCAATTGTAGACCCAAATATGTAATATTGTTGATGGGCCCACCGATGGTTCTTTGCAAAAAACCCAAAAGGGGTGGGCCAACTAATTTCTTGCAAACTTCATCGAAACAGGAAACTAGTCTTGAACAAGACAACAAACAGGACTCGTCATCTAGACCAGTCATGAAGAAGTCATCAGCCTAGTGGGGTAACCCTACAGATGCAGCTGCACTTTAAATGCCAACTCCAGCAAAGGTTGATGAATCTTTCAAATAAGGATGGAGAGCAAGAAGCACCATAGGCAAGGCTTGTGGGGGGGGGACCACAAACTATGATCTTGACCTGATTCATAAACAGTTGGAACTCATCAGGATGGACTGGAGCAATCTGAATGCAGACTCAATATAAAGCCTTTGCCATGAGGGCGCCCTTGCCCACTGAAACTACTAACCTAACGGCTAAATCAAAGCTCGCGTATTAAAAACCCACCAGTGCTGGGTCAAGTCCGTCATTTTAGAATCCCTTCAGGGTAGGACAGGTGTTGCATTAACCTAAACTTCATGGTCTGACTTCGGAAGAAGTCCAATAGGGGAAACTATTAAGTTAGGAATCGTTTACTGGAAAAGGGGCTGCCAATGCGTTTTAACTTAATCTCTTTCCCTAATTTCTCAAACAGCTCTATTAGGGTCTTTAAAAACGGAGACAGGTTGGGGCATCCCGCGCAAACACGGTTACCCATATAACCAAGCTTGAACCCAAATTGAAACCCTCGAATAGAATATTAGCAGACGTCCTATCGGATAAGATTCAAACAATGGTAAAAGTGTATCTAAATTGATTGGAGATGGGTACTTGTCAACAAACGCAGAGCTCAGAACAACATGACTGGCAATAGGCAAAATCATCGCCACCTTTTTGAAGAGGCGCCCCATGTCCCTCATGCCATTGAAGCATTTGTGAGCGTACACAATTCTTTCCGAACACAATGGTCTGCGATGAAAGTCAAAACAAAATGACCTCCCCTATGGAAACTGAATTCGTTGAACTGTCCTGCCTCTCGCTTGTGACGGTACCATACAGGAAACACCCTGCTCTTACAGGACGGGAATTGTTGTAAACCCTACGCCCTGAAGCAGAAAAAACAGCGACCACAACTCCCCATCTATTACTGACCACGGACGTTGCGGTTGACCTTTGCTGCCGCATACGAAATTGCTGGTCATCTAACGACGCAGCCCCAACCGCCAAACCTAGAAGCGGCTGTCCTAACAATATGAGCGTATTTAGAGCTCCTGTGCTCTTCCGGATGAGCTTCTTAATAAATGGAACTGAGACAAGGAACGCGCTTGTCCATGCATGAATAGATTAATGTTGTGACGCTGTGTTGTTGTTTTCCAGATGATTTGCCCCCTTGAATACAGAGGGGCTACCCTCCTATCAAAAAATCTTCCCTGTATCAGGATCATTTTCACTCTGTCTAGAAAAGCCCAAAATCCACAAATTCCCATTTATTATTTTGACCAATATCTGAGGAAACATGGCCCTAAAAGGGCACAAATTGATTTGTTAAAGTGAGTAAAACCCAAGCCGTTGAAGAACTGAAGCATTGTGCTATTCAGAGATTGGGTATTAAAGGTAGGACAAGAAGTTACTACTGACAAATTCAAAACTAGGATTAGATCCTCCCGGAATAGTGTGGGGGAGCGCCAAAGGAACTTGACACAAACTGTTACGGTAAACACTGTCAAGGATTAACATGAGAGGTGGCACAAAGGAATTCCAGCAAAAGGACAAACCAACACATTGTGAAATCGTGTTATTAACAGACAGTTGTTGGAACCCTGTAAGGGGACTTGACTAATTGAATGGCGATTAGGGATTATGGAATTTATGGTAATTGCACTACTAGTTGAAACACCATCTAACCTCAGCGGCTGAAACGGTATTGACAATTGGAACTGAATTAGAAATATACGAACACCATTAGAATTACTATACTGGTAATGACATATCTTGAGTAACAAAACTTGCAATAATCTATCAGCCATTGGGATTTGCTGAGGTTGAGCTGGAATTTGCTGTTGTGCTGGCTGTGTTGTTGGTGACTGCTGACCCTCGATTTGAGGTGGTAGGACATGCAAACGTTGTGAATGGAGTCTAGTTGAAGTTGCGGCTGTTGTTGCTGACGAGCTGAATTTGAGCTGGTTCCTGAGGAGGTTGCTGCATTTGTGAACCCAGGCGATTGACCCTCGGACTCGGTGGTTGTTGCTGTTGTGGGCATCAGCATTGAGAGCTTGATTTACCCCTGAGGCTGACGATGTGACTTGTGCAAAGTTGCACATCTTGTTGTACTTGTCCTCTATCACCACTTTGATTCTGGACATTTTGCCACTGATCCCGAGCATCATTATTTAATAATTGCCTCAGTGCACGAGCCGGGCCCTAGGGTTTTGTCTTACAGAACATCGGTATTGCCTGATCCTGCCGCACCCGATGACGTACCGACACGACGTGGACCAGCAACACTGTATCGAACGCAAATTGAGCCGCCCCGGCCCCGTGCGCGGCTTCTATTTGTTGATTTTTTCCTTCCCATGATAGCAAGAATCACACCCCAGCGATCTAAATAAATCTCTGAACGGATAATCTGTCAAATATTGCTATTCAACAAACACACCAGTTATAAAGGAATATTACGCACTAGGAAGATGATGGTATACTGTAATAAACGGAACTAGCCGACGAAAAATAATTGATCCTTCCTACACGGTTTTCCGACAGAGAAAATCGCAAATCAAAACAAAAATGGCACCAAAGGTCAAAAGACGATCACTGTGAATGGACGATCAGTCCACCTGACCCGATGAAACAACGCCATGCAATTGCACAACCGGGCGTTGCTAAGGAAAATAAAGCGGCCGACAACGACCCACTGGGTTACAACATTATTCTGCAGGGGATAAATTTTGTTTTCTCCCGATGCACGGAATACAGTATTTGTTTTAAATGCGCCGAAATCGAAATAAAACTACTATGGTGCAAAGTTGTCAAAATACCATGAATAACTTTTTTTCAAATATATTGGCCACTCAATTTATAATTTTACACATTGTTATTTATCGGGATTACCTGGTCTCACTTGGTTGTGGTCATAGGTACATTTCTAATTGATTCATTGACACAATAATTTATACTTAAAGACTATTAAGAATTTGTGTCCAAGTGTTTTTTGAAGATATTCACGTTTTGTGGCTGCCATATTGATTGACGTCATGTTACAACTTTAAAAGATCATAATACCTTTATTGGTCTAATAACATAGCTAGTAGGCCTCGTCGTGTTTGTTATTTTACGCAGATATTTTCTGTTATAGGGCATATTTTAAAGTAATTATATTTGGCTTCCATTTTGAATTTGAAGTATGACTTAATGTTAAACGAGTGCCATACCCTTGTTCATTGGATCCTATAAGTATTCTAGTAACTCCATAGTTTGATAATATGGTTGAATATATAATTATCATTTTTATGTCGACGCATCTTGGATTTTCTCAAAATCCCAAGGATGCCCAGGTGGCCCCGGCAGATTCTATTCTACACACCCTAATCTATCATTTTCAGCAAAAAAAATGTGTATATACTCACTTTAACGGTCAGGCCATAACTTGGACCATATCTCTCCGACTAATTATGGTATGAAGCCTTTACATATTCGATACAAAAAGGTTCATGAAAATGGGCTAAAGTATCTATTCAGTTGAACAAAGTAGAGCATTTACGGCTTTTTAGTTTTTTGTAAACACATCCCCTCCAAATGAATTCTTACCATCGACAATATGCGTTTACTGACAGGAATAAAAAATCGGACTATAACAGCTGAAATGCTCAAATTTGTCAACTGAACGTTTTAATAAAATTAAAAAAAAAAAAAATCCCCCTCCCCCCCCCCCCCCGACTCATATTTTTTTTTATTTGTGTAACGTTTGGATACGCATCTTTCATGAAAAAAAATATTTAAAATCCATCGCCCTGATAATTGATAATTAGCCGTGACAACATCCAGGGTATAACCAATCCAGCTATCCGCCGTCTGGCTCGTCATGGTTGACTTTTTGTTGTAACTAGATAGACGGGAAGCTTCGCCGGCAATACGCTCGAAGATATCCGTTTACGAAATTGTTTCATTTCCCCTGCTTGTCCCAACTGATTATCAGATAAAAAATAGAATTATTTCCGTTTAAGAATTTATATATTCACGTAATATACATCAATAAAACATAACTTATGGTACCCTTATATGAGGGCACGTGTGGTCCAGTGGTGAGGCAGCGCGATCCCGCAATCACGGTCGTGGGTTCGAGATCCCACTGCGGCAACACGTGTTGTGCCCGTGAGTAAGGCACTTTACCTTAATTAATCCTCTCCACCCAGGTGTATAAATGGGTACAGAATCTTCAATGCTGGAAAGTAAGACTCGCTGTGGGCGTGATGAGTGGCTAACCCCATACGCAAAATATATATACGGAGGAGTCTGGCCGCAACGCTAAGAAAGAGAGATGGCACTCCGCGCACGAGCTTGCTCGGCACGAGACTTTACTACTACTTTATATACTGATCAGTTCATCGATGAGTTATTTTGGCGAGTTATGGATAGAGTTCATCGGTGAGTTACATTTTTAGAATTATTTTTTTTGGAGTTATGGATGGAGTTAATCGATGAGTTATGTTTAGAGTTTTTTTTGATGAGCCTTATGGAGTTATCGACCATGCCGAACAGTTATTTGGTGAGTTATAGATGGATTTATTTCGTGATTGATGTTTTTATACATTTTTTTTGGTTGGGTTCCTAGGAACACGGGGTGACCGCATAGTATAATCTGATCATGGATAATGACCAATCCTATTTTGAAAAAAAAAAATAGAAAATGCAAATGACACCCTTGGAATGACAGGGGGGGGGGGTGCATCCACCGTCATATATGACTGCCCCACCATCATGGTCTTCAGTATCAATTGTAATACATTTTTTCAATGTACACAGTGGATCGGTTTGTGTGATTTTTTTATCATTCTTTTGGTGAAATGAAATATAATTCAACCTAACTGGACATTAAGTTATTGCAATTAAGAAATATATTTGGAGAAAGGCCAAAATATGCATTTTCAGCTTTTATGCATCTTATATAGGACAATCAATCCATAAATACTTTTACAAGAATACATTGTTTTATCTGCTTGCAAATACGTTCATATTCTCTTTTGTAACCAATAATGAAAAGAATTCAAATGTAACGGAAGTATGAAAGGTGCACCGAGAGATTTTAATATCAGCTATCCCCAAATGGACAGCCGGATTTTTTGGATGGAAAAAAAATTGATCAAAAATTATCACCCTCTAAAAATTAAGCTAAGAATCCTTTCTTTGGTTACAAAATCGTGAAAATTTCAATTCCGTACTGTCAGCAAATACAAATTGAGTGTCTAACGTATATGGAATCACTAGATATGAACGTAAATATATGGATGTCTTGTAATTAAGACGTAATAGTTTAGCCTGTAGTCCAGATTCTGAATTCTTAGAGTTGTGTCTATTCTTCATTTTTTTGTACTGTGGATGGTAGAGCTACATGCAAATAGAATTTTTGTTACTTTTCCCCAAAATATTTGATAAATATTAAACATTTGTCTCACACTATTATACATTTGTTTATGATGTTACAGTGGATGCAGACAGAAGCATGTTTGACCTGAGTGCATGAACTCAGGTAAAAAAATGAAATAAACGTTTGTAAAACAAACGGAACGTTTGAATTGGTCTGCTTAATGAGATTGCGGATTACTCCTGTCATCAGTTGCGGATTGCGTGTGGAATTAACCATTGTCCGGCGTACTCATATCCCGGAACAATGGTGAACAATAGGCAATCGATTCAGTTGACTCTGTACGCAACATTAGTTTCACGCTTATCCGTTATCGTCTATGGAGCCCCGGACTAATGGCTCCCACCGGACATATCTGCTTTCAAGAGCGGATTACATACCTGAACACGATTCCCCTCCTTTTCGCACCATCCTGAAATGATGTAGCCAGTGGCTTTCAATCACGCCGAAGATCTGCACTTTAAAATGTAGATCAAATTACGACCAGTAACTTCGCCGTCTTCACTATCGCTATACCGCGCTGGATCTTCCAATCTGATACCACACACCCGTGTACTGCCATAAGTTGGTGAGGCGGCACACGGAACATTTATCTTTTGCCGCATTGACAACAATATCTCCGCCGTCCTTGCTGCAGCAAACTCCTCTGGGTTTCCACGGCAAGTTTTTGATTGGTGAGGTATCGCATTTATCAATCACTTTAACAAGAATAATCCGATTTCAAGAATTGGTTTTTCAATCCAGGTTATTAACAAGGATTGTATCTCGTGAGGTAAACTTACTCTAAGAAATTAAGGCTCAATTTGCACTTCAAAGAAGCTGATCACATATGACGAATCAGATTGGAAAATGCAGATGGTATGCTTGCCCCTACCTTCCTTGATGCCTTCCATACCTAGATAATTCGCTGTTTGCTATCTATAACTATCCCTCTTGCAGCGCCTTCAGTGCATCGTACGCCACTGGTGGCGAAGGGTTGAAACAAGTGGCAGGAATTGCCCCTTGTTATCGTGCACCTTTACCCACGGATTAGAGTCGGTAATATAAAAGTGACCATCAGAATTTACGGCAACACCCCATGCCTGACTGTAACGTCCTGGATCAAGGCCCCACTCCTGGGTGGATGTTCATTTTAGTTTACCATCAATTCCGACCACATATATGGACCCAGAAGTATCATAAAAATTTGGCACAGCAACTTCAAGTGTTGAGGCAGAATGCTGCCTAATCGCACAACAAAATGCTTTATAATTACCCAGTTTATCCTTCATAATTTTCATATTAATTTCCTTCTCAATCTTAAATGTACCCCTTCCAGGCATTCTTTGTTTTTTGTACTGGGCCCTGTCCTCTTTCCACCTTTCCCCCTTGCTTCGCACCTTTCCCATCCGAAGTTTGTCCAGCTCTATAACAGCGTGATCCTTCAATGCTCGCATTGATTTGTGTGGAAGTAGGCAATCTTGACATACGATCCGCATTCATAAACAACCCGCGCTAACATTTCGCATCTTCCGTTGTCCACAGATTTACATCTGGCGATTTTTCACCTTGATTTCGTTCCGTGATGAAGAATTTGTGGTCATACCATCCAAGTCTCATTCTTGGCGGCAATTGGGACATGTTCCGTCTGATTGCCAAATACGGTCCTTTTCCTTCCTTCTTATGAGCAGCCCATTTACGAATGCATTCCAGACAAAAACGATGAAGACACGGTAAGCCCTTTTGGAACTTCATAATGGATAGACATATTCCACAACAGAAATGAAATTCTGGCAGTTAGGTTCCTCATAGTGAAGCTGATTTCGAGAGGACATGTTGCCCTATATAACAACGCAAGCATTGGTATGCGGTATTAGTTGTATTCTAATTACCATTACAACTATAATTCTCAAATGACTTCCCCGCTATGCTATGATGTCGGTCTGATTCGGGCATGTACAAACATGGCCTGGCCAATTGGCCTATTGGCCCATTGGCCTGAATAAAAGATAAGTGTTTGTGCAGCACCTCTGCCTTTGAGACTTCAAGAGTTGCATGGAGAGCTCAAGAATCCTATCATAAACATACCTCTTTTCTCTTATTACCCAATGTGGGATTCTTGAGCTTAGACATAGACCACCTGTACCCATTTCCCAAAGGTACCTGGTGGCATGGTCGTATGGTAGGAGCCATGATTTCAGAAGATGAATAGAGCCCATCAAGACTGAGAGGGTTAAAAGGCCAAGAAACTAGCAACAATTGTGACTGGAGCTTGGAGGCAAGTATTTACAACTCCTAGCAATAACTTCAGGCGAGTTACATCAAGGATTTGTAGTGAGTTATAAAGGCCAAACGGCATTTATTACATTTTCAGATGAATGCCCCTTAAGAGTAACAGTATTTGTAACATTTGGACCCAATCAGTTCATTTAGAATGCCCCTTTAATTGGCCTAGAGACCACAGACCAGAAACCTTGAACAATCCATGAGACTTGGGTCAGTTGGTCTTCTAACCAAGTTAGCTTTACATCAGCCCAAGCATTTAGCTTAGTAGTGTTCCCATAAAGAAACTACAATATGTTAGCTGCTGTAGGCCTACCAGCTAACATATCCAGAGATGAATGTATTTGTTTTGCCAATGAAAACACATTTAACTGATTCACTAAATGATCCATAGCTGTGACAAATTTAGGTGAATAACTCACAAGTACACTCTAGAAAAACATAGTTTCCATTTGTCTGGTATAGTTGAGTTCAGGGTTTAATTTATATCATCAATCAATTGTCAAGTAATCCAGCTTGTATGTTTTGAAATTGTACATCTGTCACAGCAGGCTGTCATTTTGTAAAGAGGAAATGGAATGAAACACAATGAAAGCAAAGATAAAAAAAACACAAAAAATGTGTTAAATTACGCACGGTTACAAATATGGTAAGCAGTACGTTTTGATTTCAGGCCAAATGGGCCAAAGGCCATGTTTTTCATGGGCCAGGTTTTGTACATGCCCGTCTGATTCTGCTGCATAGTGTACTGCAATATCAAAATGTTCATGGGTGTCATCGGGTTACATGCAAACCCAGGTCTTCAAATTGATCCCGAATTACAACGTTCTGCCTAGTACCGCCAAACTTCCTGTGTTGCATAATAACACGGAATTCCCATTAGTCACTTCAGATTTCACAAAAATGTAGGACGTGTTCAAACTCAGGGGGCATCAGGTATGAAATATGTACTAGCAGGGGGTGGACCACGATCTGCGCGATTTGGGCATTGGGGATTTCCAAACGGTAATTTGTGGAACTCTACGTGCATTTACTATGGCAGTTCCGGTCCAGAGACATTAATAGTCCAATAATTGTATGATTTGACCCCACAACAAATTGCAACAGAAACAATTTTGGTGTAAATATCGAAAGAGGCCAAAAATAATATATTAAAAGTCTACCAAAGCAACTAGTGGAACATGTAGAAATAGGGGGGCACCGTTTGTAAGGGTAAAAAAGTAGAATTGTTCGAATTTATGTTTTAAATGAGTACCAATTGTATTGAGGCTACTCTAAGGTTTTAAAAAAAGGTTAAGTTTGCCCTATCTACGCGTTATTGTTTTAGTACATAGGCTCATAACAGTTCAAGGGTCATGCCTGGGTTAAGTAAAATTTTCATAGAATGGTCCGATTTTGATCGGACTCCCTGGTGTAAAACGGTTAAATTTGTTCCACTAGATAAAAGTAAATGTAAGTAGATTCTTTGTTTGAACTTCAGATAAGAATTACAGAGCTATGACTAGTGACATCCAACCATAGACCTGGAGCCCCCATTCACATTTTGCGTTCCAATGATGCAACTGATATTATAATGGTGCAACCAGTATATTGTTGGATTCTGTTACCATTAAACGAACACTTTGACACATTTTTTATACACGGATTATGTGAAAATTACCCAACCCCCCCCAATTTTTGGCTTGTGACCTGACCCTATTTTGGACTCATACTACTTGAATAACAACCTGGCAGATATGGCAAACTATCCTTTTTTTAATCCTGGAATGTAATGAACACGTTGGCATACCTTTTCGACGCGTTTTGATACCGTTCATATTTTGACCCCTGTATAAACCTTTACCCCCTTAAAATAATGTTCCACTCCTTTGAGTTTAGTAGACTTTTGAGATGTTGTTTTAAAGGTATTCTCAATAAATTCTGTTTGAATTGATTCTGTGCAATTAGTGTTGGGTTAATGCTGCATTCATTCTATTTTATTTGAGACTGGCCTATAAAGCGCCACTGGCACATTTTTCACAAAATATGAATTTCATTCAATTTGCTCTCAATGATAGTCCCTTGGACATTGGAAGAACATAGATAGTGTTTAACACAAAAAAAACATAACCCCAAAACAGATAGGGACATTGATATGAGAAAAGACATCCAGGTAATTTGGGAGGCCACTTAAGTTTCCTTCCATACTTTAATCAACAATGGTTGTAATTACATGAATATTTTTTGACTCGTACGCACTGAATCAAACCACAAAGTTTATAGACCGATCAAACAGTGTCAGATGCGTGGGAAAATGCATACGACGCGCCGTCTCTTGTGTTAAACGCCAAATTTCGTTCGTCGTCTGCTGAATGTAACGTCCCGGCGACGTTAAATTTAAATCGTTCTGTTTACCCATAAGGTATCTGATTTGGTCTTAATCAGTTCGGAATGAGGGCTTTTGTATATAAAAGCCTTACAACCATGCAAAAGATCGATTTTGGAAAAACTAGAGGGCGCCCGATTTTTCAAATGTTGCCAGTGTCTCCTTTAAGAATCATCTCCTAAAATCTCCTAAACCTTTGATTCAAAGATCTTAGTAATACATGATAAATTAAGAAAAAATATAGACTTCAAATCCGTCGGGGTTTAAAGTGGATTAACCCCGCTTAATAGTGTAAATTCCAATAAACGGTCATTTAGATTAAATATTCGTGACCAGGCCTAGTTCTTTAGTCAAGTCTGTGTGTAACCATTCAATATGCATAATAGCGCCTCCTACCGTGTAAGTCTTAAACAGACTAGCACCGGAAGTTGATGCCGTTTTGAATTTTGCTGGTTTCCTGTTGGTTGCCATGTCCTACTACTAAACCCCCCCCCCCGGGTACTAGTGACGGTTGTAAGGCGGCGCTTTTCAAAAACAATGGCATTTGCCAATGGTGACGGACCAAGCGTGCAAAAAAGATATGGGTGGTTTTGGGTCAGCGAAAGATAAATGCCCATTAATAATGTGTATTTGGGTGATTCATAAGTTGTTTTTGGGTGACAATTTTGCAACATTTTCTAATTACGTGATGGTCAGGGTGATTTCCCGTGTACAGGGATCTTTGGGTGACTGTGGTAAATAGCGTGTTTGTGGGTGACAACGGATGCGGACAATACGGAGGTCTAAAGCAGCCGTACTTCGCGTCACCTCCACTGGGAGTGTCCCCTGGTGGTTGCAAGTACCCTTCGGGTGTATTGAGGAGTTTACAAACATGGTCTGATCCATTGGCTGCCAGTTGGTTTGTGGCCTAAAATAAAGCACTGCTGGGAGTTATTTACTATGGGATTTTACAACATTATCAATGCTTAAATGTTTAATGTGTTTGTATTTCTGGATATTATTGCTTAGTTCTGAAAAGTATAACAACACTATTTATGTAAAAAACGTTTTTTATATGATGTTATATTTTGGGCACTGTGTGCTTGTCTAATGCTTACTAACAAACACTATTACATTTTAGTGAACGTTTTATATGTGCGTAATTTCTGGGACACATTTAGTGTTCCCAAAAAGTTTCTTCAAAAACTATATACGGTTTATGTGTTTTTGTATTTTCTGCATACTCTTTACTCCTTAAACAGTTGCTAACAACAACTATTTTGTGTATAAGCTTTTGTGGTGTTTATATTTTTGAACACGGTGTGTTTGTCCTGAAATATAACTAACAATCTTCACGATTCCTGTTATAGAGACCCAACCATCAGAGTCGATTAGTCGCGGGAAAATCGGCAGTGAGTTCTCTTGTGATCCGACCTCTGGGCGATAGAGGCGAAAGCTAAAGAATGTGAGTAATTCCTATTTGAGGATTGTCTGGCATAGATTTTCTATTTTTAAACAATCAATAAACAAATACATATTTTTACCGTAACAATCACTATATGAAGACTGAGGCGCTAGAAGTACTTAAGTCCCTATTTGATGTTTTGAGTTACAGACAGTCACACTTTAAAACTTTAAAAATCTTGTTCGGAATTTAATGGAAATAGATACAGTAACCATTTAATTTAACTGGTTATAGGAAACATAAATGGATGATATGGGGAGGAAAAAACTGTGCTGCGTGCAATTGATTACGAGAAAAATCAATAAATCGATTTTTGGACTTAAGTACTTGTTGCCCTCAAATTGGTGTAATTACGTTTTGGATGGCTAAAAACTTTCAAATTCCTAAAAAGTGGACTAAAAAATCTCTAACCCTCCTTATATGGGTGCCTATAACCCGGTAATGTGAATGCCGTGTGAAAGCATATATGTCCGGCGGAGCCACAGTCCGGGCTCCTATAGACGATAACGGGAATAAAGCGTGAAACTAATATGTTTATGGAAAGTCATGAATCGATTGCCTATGGTTCCACCTTGTTCCCGGACTATGAGAACGGCCGGACCATAATTAACTTCTACAACACCGCATTGATTACGAGATAAACTCAACTAAAATCGATGTTTTTTGACTCAAAGTCTGGAAATTTTTTTTTAGAAAACATATTATTTTTTTGTGTGTAATAATGCAAAATAGTCCAACTAAACAAAGATAGTAACCTATAATGCACATTCCGAAATTTGAGATGAATCGTATTTTTTCGTTTTGATGCAGTAAACATTATGTGTATTATTTATGTCCCATAGATACTGTTATAACAAAAATTCGCGGATCCGGACCTTTTTATAACAAAGTTGTTATTTTCTATATGAAGGAATTCTATTTAAGCTTAGCAAATTTCCACCTGATTATATATGAACAAAGCATTATGTACATGCAAAAAACATGGGTTTTTTTTGAAATTGATGGCGCCCTCATCAGGATCTCCTGAGTGGCCAATACTTTTTGCGCTCAAATGGAGTAATGCATTGTTTTTCATTTCTAAACTCAAGATTTTCTAGGATTCAGTATGGGTAGAAAATTAAATCAATTCAATCTGGACTTACTATTTTTAGATGATGCACGTTTCACGTCTTAGTTATCGTCAATCCCTACTGGAATAAGACGTGAAACGGTGCCACTCATCTACAATAGTAAGTCCCAGAGAATTGATTTAATTTTCTACAATACTGATTTATCCTTGATACCAAACCTCCACAACTATTTTCTAGGATTCCCTTATCAAAGTGGCCAAAACAAGAACAAACCGTAAATTTTGTTATACAAATTTTTCAAAATCCGTATTTTTTATCTTGACAATCCGGTTTATAAGACACCGTAGTGTGTCCACCAAGTTTTAAAAATAAACTCTAAAAAAAACACCAAAAACAGCCAAAAAGCATTAAACGCCCATGATACAAGCGACTCACACCGTGAGTATATTACAGAAACAACTTCTCCTGTTTGACGCGCGTTTTTGGACGAGACATTAGCACTAGTGGCAGTAATCATCAATAATCCACTACTTAACCGCTTCGCAATACAATGACAGCATGTCTTTCCAAAACCTATACAAAAGTCTATTGGACACATTCATGTGCACCATATGAAATAGAAAACGGAAACGATGAATTAGAAGTACTTTCAAGCGGTCACTTATAATGATTATTAGTGGCAAGTGCTAAACTCTACAATGATCCTCAACAGACCTACGAGCCTTTGTTACGAATGGAGAGTAGCCAACTTAAAAGTGAAGTGCCAGGTTATTTTTTGTTTCACATAGTGTATTTGACATACTTTCTCTAAGTGTCCTTTACCATTTATTTTCATCGGCCAACGTCCCTAATTAGCAAAATCAATTAATTTAATTTAATACAGTGGGGGTCTCAGTTTTCACTTTAACAGGATTAAATTTTCGTCAGCAGCGCCGTACTATTGCGTTTCTAAGAAGAAACCCGATGTGCCTGTTTTTCCGCGTTTCATCACACAGTGTTAAAATTTGGGAAAGCAAATCAATGATTTGCGCGGCCATTGGCAAGTTACTACAACAGATATTTTTGATGTTTTTATTGTCTACGTACTTTTTAACTAACCTGCTCCTGAGTTTAAAAAGCGCGATAAATGACTATCTGTATTATTTTAAAATGCAGTAATTGAGAAAAATATTCGTCCAATTTTCTGCAACATGACTTCTGCAGTGCACAATTCCATACACGACGAGTTTTCGTTTCGTGAATGAATGTCTGCAACGCAAATACACAAGCCGCCACGTTGTTAGTGGTCGATACTCCGAGGTATTGTACAATGGCGACTCACGTTTAAAATCTTCGCGCGGTATTTTCTTCGTCTATTTTCGTCTTAATATCATTCTCCGTATTTATTTTGTTAACGATGCCTCATGCCGTGTTTATGGCTGCAATTGGCACAAGTGGTCCAATTCCGTCGACGAGAACCTTTGCGTCCGCTAAAGTTTTCGAAGACCAAGAGTATCGAGAAGTGGTTGGTGTTGTGTCGGTGGAGCTCAATGCAGCATCATAAATAACAAAATCAGCCCAGCGATAGAAATGCTCAAGGCATTTACACGATATGAATTTTGAGTTTGAATTATGACAAAAATCGATGAAGCAGGTCAGTTGAAGAAGCTACCAAGCCCAAATTAAAACCCCCATCCTCTCCCAACACTAACATGCACGAGATGAAACGCCAAACCTAGACATCTTCCATCTTAGAAATTCTGCTAGAGACAGAAGAGGTATTATGTCATGTTGTTATACGTCTCGTGGACGCCTAAGGTCAGAAATACCTTCAAAACACAAATAAATGAGCCCTTGTGCACAAGTGATCGGAATTTTATATAATAGACAGATTTAATGATTCCTTACTTGATCTGGTTAAGAAATTTTGGTCTGTCAAAACATCATTATAATTATGTCTAAAATTACAACAATTACACACAATATGTCAATACCTATTGTACCCAAGAATGTCCATAATGTCCACAAGACGCGTTGCAGTTCACGAGGATGGTCCTCACATTGAAGACTATCCAAAAGGACAGCGACAAGTTTCATACAAAGCTCCTCATGTATATATTCCCAGGAATCTTCTCATCCTGAAGGTAATTCTTGTCCATCAGTATTCAAGACGTACAAGGGTAATAAGTCCCTCGAACGATAATAAATTCCATCAGTATCAGTCCAAAGAATCACCGAACGATTTCTATCTGTTCCACAAGTTGGAATCCTATTTTTATTCCCAGCACTTCGGCTTCAAGACGACAGTAGAATATTACAGCAACTCTGCTCACACGGAATTAAAATATAATAATCCTGGCACTGTACAGTATGCTCCTCAAGGCAAAGTAAAACTAGCTCCTTCTTAGCTCCGTGTATTATACTAGTGATGGCTGGCAGAGAGTCCTTCCAGTGATAGTATTTAACTACTCACAGAAAAATTCCCCTGTCTAACAATAATCATTACTCCATTCTCATACATAACATAACTTACAACTAGCTGACCAATCGGAATTCTTCACCCAATTACATCACTTCATATAATAACTTGTGGGGCATTCCCTAGGTGCGGCAATGTTTTGATCTTTAAGCATAAACAAGCTTGAGCCAGTTACTAATTTCAGCATTCTTGGGGAATCCCCCCACTTCCCCTTTGTGGCAATCTAAACAGGTTCACTTAGCAAAACAATAGGGGTTTCCCTTTTCTCTCTTTTATAGTAAACAAGTGCTTTTCCCCGTGAGAAATTTTCTCATTAAAATGAGAAAATAATATTGTTAAAAGGTTAATCAGAAAACGAGGCCATAATAACATCCTCCCTCCCCTTAAAATAAATTGAATGAAATTAAATTTTCCAAATCTGCTTTATACCTTTACCCATTTTGGTGGTTTATTTTACATAACAAACAGTTACAACAACAGTGCAAAATTTTTACACTTTTTATCTATAATGTTCTTGCATTGGCTCCTTCATCAATATTCATAAAATTTATACGCACTCTGACAAAATTAAGGCAGCTCTGGACAAGGTGTCAGCCAAGACATTTTCTTTTCCTTTGATATGTCTTGTCCAGATTGTATTCTTGTAGAATTAAACTCCACCTGACAAGTCCCCTCTGATTTCTGTTTTTTCAATCTTGTGGGATGAACGTCAACGGATTGTGATCCGTGTAAACTGAACTGGTGCACCTGTTGTACTCACGTACACGTTCAAAATTTTGCAATGACATACAATCAAGACATTCTTTCCTCAATTTTGATAGTTTTTCTGATGTTTGTTCAAACTTCTTAGATTAATAAAACAAATACAGGATGATTACATCATTTTCATCTGCTGATGAGAACTCCACCACAGCTCATCCAACAATCACGGGCATCAACGCAACTTGAATTGGTTTCGAAAAGTCGCGCAATCAAACTGCGCCATTCAATCAAAATAGCTTTTGATTTTTCTCACACGCTTTTTTGGCATTGCTCTGACCAGACAAATTTGGCGTTTTCTTCAAGGTTGGCACGGCTCACGCACTGTCTTTCTGAATAAATTGACAGTATTTTCTGTAATACCCGACCATACCTAATAATCTCATGAGATCATCTTTTGCTTTGTGGTGTGGGGAATTTTTCTTCAATTGCCTTCAAAACTTTTGGCAGTGATTGGCCCTAATTGCCCTTGTCCTACACCATGCCTAAGTCTGTGACATTTTGCATGCAAAATTCACTTTTCACCAATTTCACAGTCCAAACCTGCCTGAATAATTTCTCAAAAGCTGATGGGCTGTCTCATGTGTTTCTTTCCCAGGTTTCACTGTACACAAGGAGATCATCGACATAGTCTTCACAATTTCTATTCTTCAACTACTCTATTCACTAATCTCTGAAATGTTGCGGCAGAATTTTGAGACCAAATTCCATTCTTTTGTATTGGAATAGGCCATCGTGCGATAGCAAAGGCGGAAATTTCTTTGGCACGTCAGTGATGGGAACTTGCCAATACCCCCCTTCACAAACACATTTCTGACAAATTGGCATGTCCAACTCTATCTATGCATTCATCAATCCGTGGAATGGGATATGAGTCGGTTTTGGACAGGTTGACTTTTCGAACATCTGTGACAACTGGAATGAACCATCAGGTGTGGGCACCAGAATAATGGGGAAACCCGCCATTCACTATTGCCATTATTGCTTTGG
The DNA here is from genome assembly GCA_023653785.1 of Ophioderma brevispina. Taxonomy (NCBI): domain Eukaryota; kingdom Metazoa; phylum Echinodermata; class Ophiuroidea; order Amphilepidida; family Ophiodermatidae; genus Ophioderma; species Ophioderma brevispina. Next base: position 25,770 of record JAMKCH010026119.1, read on the forward strand.
CTCTACTATTCATTGTCTAACATGTATTCACCTCATTCCTGATATTTTGCAACTTGATTGATTCATCAACCCTGATAAGATGGTTTCTTTAACGGCTCGGAGTCCCTACATCTATGTCCATGTGGGTTGATGACATGTGTCTCACTGGGTCATCAGGAATATGTTTTCCCACTCATGAATTAACTCTTTCAATTCACCTTGTGACTTTGGTGGGAGGTAACCTAATTTCTTGTCTAAATTGGCAGAATGATCAGAATTTTGCAATTGACACCATAATCAGTTTTCTTCTTTGGGTTTACGTGCAGGTCTTGTTCAGTTCTGACTCTGTGATTTCATCATTTGTACACTCAATCACTACTCTGGATGAAAACCCACACCCGCATGCTTAACACATCATCCTCTCATTATACCCTTTGAGCATATTTACGTGCCATAATTGTCGACTTTTACGTCTACCTGGTTTTTTGATCACATAGTCAAGGTCTCCCACGTTGTTCTCAAACTCATATGGTCCAGAATACTTGGCTTGCAAGGATGCCCTTGTATAGGAAAAAGTGCCAAAAACCTTTTCACCTGGCTTGAATACTGTTCCTGGCATCGTTGTCATAACCCATGTTTTTCATTTTGCCGGACTCTGTTTGAGTTTTTGTGTGGCACTTTCCGTGGCTCTTTGGAGCCTGTGTCGAATTGAGACACATAGCTAACAATTCACATCAGATTTTTTCACACCACCACTTTCTTTCAGTAGTTCAATGGTCCCCTAACTTGGTGACCAAACCCACTCAAATGGACTGAATCATAATGACTATTGTACAGCCTCCTCCCTGGTACCAAACAACAGAGATGAATCTCCTCATCCCAACCTCTCAAATTCAAAACAATAGGTTTTGATCATTGTTTTTCAATTTTGTTGGTACCTTTCTAGGGCCCCATGTGGTTCTGGGTGGTATGCTGAAGAACTCTGCTGGGAAATTTCCAACTGTTCCATGACTTGTTGAACCCCCTGGACACATGAAATTGTTGATCTTGATTAGAACTGAATGATTTTTGGCAGGCCTACTAAGGTGAAAAACTTTGTTAGACTGAGCTTTCACTATACTCTTTGCCCTAATATTTCTTTCTCAGGGTTAGCCTCGAGGAATCGTGTGGAAGCACACGATGGTCAGTAAATACTGTTTGGGGCGCTTTACTATGTCTTTGGGAAGTGGTCCTCGCATCTATTAACGCCCTATCTCATGGCTCATCAAATGCCGTATTGGGTTGCAAGGGAGCAGTAGAATTTTCTGATTAAGGCTTGCCCACCATTTGATATGTGGTGACAAGTCTTTACAATTTCAGACCCACTTTTCTGTAGTGTAGCCACCAAAAATGAACCCTAAATTCTGTCATGGTGTTTTTTCCACACCTAATTGCCTGCCATTGGGCTATCAATGTCTGCCTATCACTTCCCCTATGGTATAATACCTTTGGCCTACTATTTGATGCACAACCTTCCAATCTTCATCTACAAGTGCATCCGGTGGCCGCCATTTTCTCATGAGAACACCATTTTTGTTTTGTCGAAACATACGAATTTTGCTCACTTTCCGTTGCGGACAATGCCCTCTCACTATTTCCTAATTGCTTGGTCGTTGTGCTGCTCATTTACCAAGCTTTGTCATGGCTTAAAGGGTCTCCTTACAGCCCTAACTCTATCAATCATGCTCGCGGCTGGATTTCATCATTGGTTTTTTTTGTTTTTTTGTTGTTACCCGCTTGTCACTTTGTTTGTGCTCCGGCTTGGATTTTCACTAACAGGAATTTAGTCTCCCCTGAAGAGGTAAGATTACCTCCAAATTCCTCTATTTTGAGAGAAATTAGTCCTCTAAATTTGGACCAGTCCAATCCTCAACACTCTAACTATATGTGTGAGTATTTTGACTCATCAACTGCTCACTGTTTGCCGTGAGGCTTTTCGTGTCATTGACCTAGTCTTGACTCACATGCTGGGAAATGTCTATTTGCCTCATCAATTTTATCCACTGTACAGGGCCAAAACTGGGAAACTATGGATCTGGGAGCTACTTTTTTCCGCTGCCAAATCATTCCATAACACATGGATACCCTTTTACTGGAGTTCATGTCTACAACCAATTGTGACAGTCCAGACACCAAGTGCTGATTTCAAATTCATTTTTGTGAAGAGGACACTATAATCCATACCTATCCCCTAATCAAATCACTAGTTCCTGTGGAACTCTCAATATCAAATGGAAGTGCAATCTTTCCTAATACATGGACTGATGTGTTCGCGCAGCCCGTGTCCCGCAGATTCTAATGGGTTTTGGATCTCTAAACTATCACCTGAAATTTACACAAATCCCTCCAAAACAAACGGCTTAAAGTCATCCCTTTACTTTTTCTGTGTCAATTCCCCTTTGTGGATTTCTGTTTCTGAACAGAAGAATGAACTTTTGACCTCAAAGTACTGCACAACCTATTTTTTTGACTCACATTTTGCTCCCTCTGTTTTTGGGGGATAGCCATGACTCCCAACAACCGTGACCTTGTATGTCCTGTCTCTTACAGTGATGCATGTGAAACTGTGGAGTTTTGGGGTCCCATCCATGCTTCGTGATTAGCAACCATTACTGCTTCTTTACTCCCCTTTTTCATGGGAACCTGACTGGATTTTCTTCCCTCCTGATGCTACCATTAGACGCTTTGTTAGACCAACTTAATTGTTGTATTTGGTTGTACCTAGTAAATTCTTGGCTAGGCCTAAGTATGCCTTAATTTGTGTGTCAATGCTTAATCGTCGGCCTTTACGGCGGCTTCACGCAAACTGCTTGTCAATTTTTTTTCATCCAGAATGTGTTTTGGGATATCTGGATGTAGACACTGTTTGACTCTTCAACTAAACACTCCCTAAGTTGACCAAAAATTTTGCCCTAACCTTCTTTTGAGAGAAGCCAGCGATCAAACATTTGTTCCGTTACAACAAGCAAATTCACATGTCGGTCATCCTTTTTCTACAATACCTGAATGTTTGTCTATATGCCCTCTGGCACCAATTCATATGCTTTGAGCACTGCCTGCTTACCTCGTCATAATCACTACGTCTAATGACATGGCCGAATATAATTATCGGGCTTTACCAATAACACTGACTGTAGCAACACGGTCCAAGACTCCTTGGGCAATTTCAAGCTATTGGCAAATTTTCTCAAAGTGTAAGAAGTAATTTGTCTACTTCTTGTTCTTGATATTTTGGAACTAGGCGAATAGTTTTTCGCCGCAATCAAAACCAGAGGGTTTGGCAGAGTCTGATGATCTAGAGCCTTTTGTTCACAATTTTTTTCTAACTCTAGTTGAGTGCGCTTCAAGCTCCTTTTGTTTCATCTCATTTTGCAATTTTTTTCCTTTTCCAATTCTTTTTTTCCTTCTCAATTTGAAATTCCATCTCATTCTGTTGGATCTCTTTTTGCTGTGCATTATTGTATTTTTCTTTTTCTAATTCATTTCCGTTTTCTTTTTGGCCTTTTGAATTTGCATTTTCAATTTTTTTTGTTCTGGATCTATTCCATTTTCTTCAATGCTATTTTTCTTTTGAATTTCAAGCTCCTTCAACTTGACGGCATCACCACTGCCCTTTTCCGTTTTCTTCTGATCCTATCCAATATGAAATATCCCACACATCTTCCTGGCAAACTTTTCATCAAACTATTTGATGATCTGTTTTCTATGGCATGTTTTTGCCTCAATTCCTAAATGCTGGTGGCTAATTTCATTAACTACCTCCGGCTTCTCAGCTCATCAAACTTCTCCAAGTTATTTGCCCTATACCACTCGTCTGGATCAAACCCATTGTGGTTGTACTCTACAACACAGATACTAACTTGAACCAAACTACAATGGTAGTGCATGTAATACAAAACAATTTTGTATGCACAAATGTTCACATGTTTACAATTTATTCCCACTTTTAATGTGTAAAATTCTGAACAATAAGGCTCAAATTTATCTCAATTCAATTCCCGGCGAGCCCCAAATTCTGTTTAGGAATGACGTCCTCGGGGACCCCTAAGGAAGAGGTCAGAAACCTTCCAAACCACAAATACTGAGGCCTTGTGAAATGTCTGAATTTTAATATAATAGAACAGATTTTAATGATCTTTACTTGATATGGTTAGAATTTGGTATGTCCAAAACATCATATAATATATTTAGTAAAAGTACACAATTACACACAATTGTCCATACCTATTGTCCTCCAAGAATGTCCATAATGTCCACAAAGCGTTGCAAAGGGCAACGAGGATGTGTCCTCCCCAATGAAGACTCCCAAAGGACAGCGCACAAGTTCTACAAAATCCTCAGTATTATATTCCAAGGGTGAATCTTCTCAGTCCTGAAGGTAATCTTGTCCAGCAGTTCAGACGACAAGTTAAATTTAAGTCCTCGACATAAGAAATCCCACAGTATCATTCCAGATAATCACACGATGTTCTTCTGTCCACATTTGGAATCCTATTTTGATTCCAGCCACTTTCTGCTTCAAAGACACAGTGAACCATTAACATACAGCAACTCTGCCTTCAAACTGAATTACAATATATAAATCCTGGCACTGTACGGGTCTGCTCCTCAAGGCAAAGTAAACTAGCTATCTTCTAGCTACTTGTTTATATAGTTGGATGGCTCTTGGCCATGAGAGTCCTCCAGTGATAGTCTTTAACTACTCACAGATAAATTACCCTTTCTAACAATCTTACATCATTCTATACATAAACATAACCTACACTAGCTGACCACTCGGAATTTCCATCCACCGAATTCCTCACTCTAATATAACTTGTGGGGAATCCCTAGGTCTGCAATGTTTTGATCTTTTAAAGCATAACACGCTGAGTCAGACTAAGTTTACATTCTTGGGGAACCCCCACTTCCCCTATTGATCAATCTAACCGGTGTCACTTAGCAAAAACAAAAAAAAACTAGGGGTATTCCCCTTTTCTCTCTTTTATAGTAAAACACGTGCTTTTCCCGTGAGAAATATTTCCTCAAGTAAAATGGAGAAAATAATATTTTTAAAAGTTTAATCAGAAAAATGGAGGCCTAATACAATGTGTACAGTTATTTTAAAATTAATCCAATAAAGGATCAACACAGATTTCTCTGAGGATACAAATATCTGTAAATTTAAAATACATGTATTCCATTTGTTTGCTTATCATAAATCATGAATGTATTGTGACATGATTCAGAACGTGTGACCAAATGTATATGTAGGGACTTGCTTTGTTTGGCATAATGGCAACCTATCAAAAAAGCCCTGGCCCCTGGGTAGCCCTGGGATGACCGTGACTTGCACACAAGGCATGTTTTTGAAATGTTAAACTCCCCGGCCCTGGGTGCAACCTTTTAGTGTCAAACCCGGCCAGTCCCGACCCCCTGGCCATAGTTTTTTTTGAGTGATAATTTCTTGGCACTGGCGTATAATGCAAAGCGTTGCTTGTCGCGTGACCTGCGTCGACGTGCAACCGCAGTGGTGGCGCCAGTTTGCGGGGAAGCGGGCGTACTTAGTAACTTGGCCAAGAATTTATTACTCCAACTAGACAACAGCCGGGCAAAAATGTCAAAATGCGTCAACCCGATTGTGGCGATTCAGTTTTTTATTAAGAGCTGTTTTCAATCTCGTGTATTGTAGCTTTATCGCCATTTATTGCTTGTCCCAACCCAATCCTGCTTTTATTTGACATTCCTGAACTTCATGAAGTCCGGCATACACCCGGGCAAAAAACAAACAAAAAACAACCTCACCAGCTATCAGGTAGCACAAGTCCGGCCATCACCCCAGGGGCCGGGTCATTTTTTTATAACTATTGTGGCAAAATAGATTAAATTTCAAAGTCAAGATACTCTTTTTAGTTTGCTCGTAGTTTCCAATATTATTTGACAATATTTTTTTTCACGCACTGGAAAAATTAAGGGTCCAAGTAGGGAAACATTTTATGTATTTTTTGGAAATATTCATATTGAAATGAAGCAAGTTTAAATTATCAATTATTAAATTCCTGCATAAACTACAGGTATATTAAAATCATCACTGTAGACCCTTCCAGAGATGTGTTTGTGCAAGCACAATTGTTTTGTTTGAAAGGCTAAATTTTGAATGTCGGTTGTCACGGAACCTATCAACTTTATGTTTATGGTGTACAAATTAGAAATAATTTGAATTGTAGGACCAAAAGCTTGTAGGACCAAGCAAGCTAAAAGGCCAGAAAAAAAAAAGTTGTCTCAGAGATCGCGCCATTGGTTTAACATTGGTTTTTGACCGCATAATTTTTTTTGTTTTACTCTAATTTTTTTTTGTAAAAAATTCAGAAAAAAATGAAAATTTGGCCTCGATGGGTGGCCGAAAAAATTTGAAACAAAAAGTGGGCCAAAAATGCAGTAACACAAAAACGCAATTTTTCGCATTAGCAATTTTTCTTTAAAAAAAACACATTTCACACACATTAGGCATTTTTTCACATTTCTTTCTGAGACAAACTTGTTTTTTTTTTTGCCTTAGGGACAAAATCGGATATATTATCCATTACTGTCCGTACGACACTTACTACAACACGCAAGTTCAATTGGAATTCTTTATCTTTGGACAATGCTGTTTTCTTTCTTTCGCATGGAAAAATAACTTCTGGGCTGGGCGTGTTACTTCCATACAATATTTATTTTTTGGCCTTGATACTATTGCATTCTTTGCAGAATTGGTGGCAATTTACCAGCCCAAAACTAATATACCCTGTAGAGTGTAGATGTGCACAACTCTACGACAACGCCGGCGAGATGGCACAATCACACCGACTAATTTCCAGAAATGGAAGTGCCCAATTTTTAAACCCTTTGATTTTTTCACTAAATTCAACTGATCACACAATGAACAAACAAAAGGAATAGACTGTTTTAACAACGACCAAGTACTATTTAAAATTAAATATATTTACTATTTTCTTGTTGCACATGACATAATTATGCCCTAAAGCATGCTTTTCTACAGGGATGATTACATAAAAAGGTTAATTTGCTGGTTAAGGGCAGCCAGATCACTTTTGTCAGTTTCCATCATACTCACGTCCATTCAATACATCAGTAATGTGATTCTACACCCCAAGCAGCAGCATATACATCGCTTGATAGTTCTTTTTTGGGTGCTTTATTACTGTAATTGTGACGCAGGTTTTTTAATATAAGCTCAAACTTAGATCCTTTCCTTTTTTTTATAAATACCTTGTTTCACATAAGCTCCTTATCGAAAATGATTAGATTTGTGTACCAGGCAATAGAAAGTTGTCTGTCCAGTTCTGATGAAAACCACCTCACATCAAAACAAGCATGCAAGGCCAAAGCACCGAGTTTTCAATTCCACTGCAGACATAACAAGACTGTCTCTACTGGCACACAGACTGAGAATTTTCAGCAGTTCATGAAAATGACTCCAATGTTCCTCGATACCGTGCCGTACTGAATGTAAGTTACCACCACGTGGTTTTTAAAAAAGAAGACATTAGGAGACATTTCCAGAGAGAGATGGCCCCAAGTTTTTTTTTTTAACCCAGTTTTTTTTGCCTATTTGGAATGCTTTACAATGTATTAGGTCACACCTAAAGTGAATAGGCCGAATACGCCGTCTTTTATATGTAAACAATAAGATGATGATTCAGTAATTCTGTCGTGCAGAGCAAAAAATTCAAAGCATTGTTTGCTATGGGGACGATTAGGATAGCAGGCAAGGTACAAAACAAGGTTGTGTCGGTTTTCCTTCTTTCCTCTCTGTGCTTGTTGTCCAATTAACCTTCAAACTGCTCAAGTAGGTTGTTTCACATTTCCCAACTGATCAATGTGCAATTTGATCTAATTTTTAACAAGTTTAAAAAAAAAAAAAAAAAATGCTCCCCTGTCACTTTAAATTAAAGACAACTATCATCAGTATTACCCAAAAAGGTCAAATATATGAAATGCAGACATATAGGATATTTCCTCCAAAACTCAGCCACTGGCAGCCACACTCAATATGAACCCCCATTCAATTTACATGTTACAGTATAAAGTGTCCATATTGACAGTAATGACTGCCTATCTGTTTTTGCCATTATTTGTTGTTTTCAGTCTTCACTTGTTACAGTCCTCCTGCAAAACCCGTAATTATAAATTGTGGCCAAGCGTGGAACATTTTGCATGCACATAGCAATGTCATTAAGGGTATGGGCGTAAATTTACGCATCTATTTAATGGGATGCAAGCACGTACAGAAGCATTGTTTTATGCTGTGGCCTTACGCTGTAGGATTTTTACACACTGCCAAATAATTTAATACGCTTGCCACGATTCTTCTGCGGGGATGTAGGGTATTGTTCATAAAAAACATGCAAATCAGATTTATGAATTCTGAAATTCAATTTTGCAAATCATGATAAGTGTATGTATTTCTGATAGGCCCTCCTAAATTGTATTTAAATGTGGGATTCACATTGAATTGAATATAAAGTGTTTGATGATAATTAGAGATAGTGCACATTTTTTTTTTAAAATGTGGATCCCCAGGAATTAGCACAGAGCTAGCTTTTACAGGTTTGAAGGTGGGTTTTATTGACTGTTTTCCGGTTTGCTGCTTTCTGGAACTTAAAGTGACACTTAAGATTTCGCATAGGTGGCCCTCCTAAATGTGGAAATTCTGATGTTGGTACTGGTGTAAAGCCTTACATAAAACTATCCTAGGTGAAATAAGCCGAATTTAATTTTTTTTCATACAAAAAATTGTGACAAATTCTAATTACTAATTCAGCGCTGTTTTTATTGAACATTAGGCATTTCAAAAATGGCCCTTTTTAAATTCAAGACATTCTGTAGCCAAATACAAGGTAAGAAATCTATTTGGGTCTTATCTCTATGAAATCATACATATGGACAAATTCATGGATGCCCCTAAATCTCTTGTTGCACCATTTATAAAGAGGGAATTAACTGAAATTCTACAAATTTGTAAATTTTGTGAATCTTAAAAATTTTACGCTAAAAACCATCCCGTCTCTAATTTTGTAGATACCCCTAAAATTACCCCAGCCATTGGACTGCCAAACCACAAAATACCACGGAGAATTTCATAGTCCGAAAACTGATGGTTTGTGTGCAAAGCATATTGGAAGCTGCTACTGTAACCCCAATACCTCAAAATAGCCATGACAGTAGCAACACTTGGTATTTGGGGGTTTTAGGGCACTAATATTCTTGCTCTGGCGTGTATAAATTTTAGTGAATACACACTAATAAAAAAAAACAGACCACTTGCAAGAAATACATAGAAGTGTATGTTTTGTTCACACCATGTGTACATGCTTCCTATTCAATACTTGTTTTTGCCTTTGTTACATGTAGGTGCTGATAAGCAGACACAGTGTCCAGAAGTTTCACCAGTCGTGACTCCCATAGATGCCTCACCACAAGTGCAGAAAGACCACAGCTATGGCAGGGGGCGCAATCACAAAACTAAACTACGGAAGGTGGTGACCGCTAGCAGAACCAGTACCTGTTGTGCACCGTGCAGAAGACATTAACATCGGGCAGCCACCTTCACAAGAAGATGACGATGATGATGATGAGAGTTACAACCTTCCGGTCAATCAAGTAGCATTCAGATGAAGAGACCTATTTTCGACTGATGCACACCGAGAGATAGTCATGAAGGACATTCCTATATTGAGTCTGAGCTTCGTAACCCTTTGCTGCAACACGGTGTGTGATGTGGATATTCCTTTCTATTCGATATTTGAGAACTCGTTTTCAAAACCCCTTGCTCTGGCATCTGTGTAAACGCTAGCGCATTAATGACTCCATGTCCTTGGAACCCGCAACCTTTGATTGGGAGAATGCCACAAGGCAACCTACTAATAGAAGCGGCAGCGATTCTTTTCAGCGGCCAACATTCACCCCACATCACACATTTGCAGGTTTTTAAACCTTCACTCATTGCGCTACATTATTTTCAACCACCAGAAAGACTACCTCTTTCCAGTTGTCCATGATACATGGGAGGATGAGAACCAGCTTTTGTGAGTACCTGGCTGGTCGCCCAGCTGCGCTTGCAGTGGATGAAGATGCGACAGTCCAGGCCTATTCCGCAAGTAACTGTAAACAACTCTTTCATGGATATGGACACACAGAGTGGTGGACTTTCAGGTGGTTCAAGTGACACAGACTACATCTAGCGTGGCCATGGAAAAGATGGTGTTTTGAAACCACGCTAGATCGTCTGTTGGCACATGGGATGAATGTGAATATGTGTGTCAATCGCCATGTAGCGATAGGAGCAATTATGGGAACAAATCTTTGTATGCAAATTAAATCATCAAGTGGATGTGTGGGCATCTTGGGAAGTTCCATTATGAAAACATTCTTCTCAAAGCCCAGCGCTCTGAATGTGGTGATTTGCAACCTCTGGATCCCAGCATCAGAATCAATCTTTGGTGGTGTTCATCTACTTGTGAGGCAAAAGCACATTGCTGGAGAAATGGCGCTCAAATTAACCCCCCACAGTTCCAACCGACATGAATGGTGGCCACCGTCTCCAGAATTGAGCACATCAGTGTGAGCATGAGCCCATTGATCCAGCAGTTGCACGCAGAGAAGTGGCTGAACCAGATACGCCAGCCCCATGATGCAGTGGTATTCCATTCGCAATGACCAAGCATTTGCTGAAGGGTGTCGTCGAAAATAACCAGCTTTTGCCATACTGGCGTTTGGAGGTTTTCAACGGCATGCAGACCCAAATATCTGTCCCGAAGAAGAGACAGCATTCCCGTAGGATGGAAAGTAGGGTTGTACGGACCAAGCTTGCAGTTTAGACACACCTGAACAATGGAAGGTCGCAAGCAGTAGTAAAAAAGCTAGTGAGCCGTATCTGTGACGTAGGATCACGGGACGATAGTGTATGTTTGCCCGAACGTCAAAGAAGGGAATGGGTATGCAGAAAGGTTGTATGAGGGCAAGCGATATGATCATGGTTATGACATGATGGCAGATGTCATACATCGCAGATGATCAACAACAAGGCGTATGCGGTCCAAAGTCATGCTCTGCCACGAAACATTGGCCCCTCCTTCTGCGGCTCGCCCATCAATGCCAGACATCATTGCCGCTCACAAATCTCGATTTGACCAGATAGCTTAATTGAAATAAAATCAAGGCAAAATAGGTATTGTCTCAATCCCTTTGCCACATTTGAGCCACGTTCTGCCACATTATCTCCAAGATTAGCCGTTTTTTGGTGGTGTTGCCCATTTATGTTACTGAGCTCATTTGCATATTGTTTCAACTTTGCAAATTTACACAACAAATAATTATTTTATATACACTATAATTTTGACCACATTTCGAGTGGATTAATTAGAAAAACAGAATTATATTAACCATAACAATGAATTAAAAGCATCTAGTGTGCCAGTGCTTTTATAAATCGCACTAGTGTAATATAACATTGCGATATGGCTGGCACATTTGCGTCATACAGTGCCATGGAAAATGCACACTATGAAAGCATCACGTGTGAAGGTGTATGATGCTACTGTGCCATCCGCATCGCATCCCACAGGGTCAGACAAAATGTTTTTAATTTATGTTGTATACATTACATTTAATGTTAACAACCAGCATGATTAAGCACATAGCAAGTTGCACTCTGCATTATCGCATCTGCATAAAACCTGTAAGTTTGTTTCCCATGGTACGTGATGGTCAGTGTGTACAAGTGTCATGCTCTCATATGGGGCTTGCTTCACAGTAAAGTACCCATTAGAGTTCCCAAAAAACTTTAAATCTTGGAATTCTTTTACATCGAAATGAACATTAGAAAGTGAGTAACTTGGTATTTTACTACAAATGTATTTGTGTCATTACTTAACAAAAAGTGTTGTTTAATTTTTGGAGTTCTTTTAGAACGTGTTTCTGTAAAAAATATTGCTAATGTTACTGTTATTGGATGGAAAAAAAGGTTCCCAAAATGTCTGTCCAAAAATAGCAACTGTTAGCAAATCTTTAATCGTAGATATAATTATTTTATCAGGATGAAAAAAATTCCAAATTGAATAAATTTGATACTTAATATAATGCACAATAAAGAACAGATAGTGGTTTTTGTCATATAGCATCTAGGCCTAACATGTGTCATATCCAATTACTCTCAATTTGTATTTTTCTACAAATAAACAATTCCATGATGGGGAACTCTATGGGTAATTTACTGTAAAACATTTTAAACTAAAAAATTAAAAAAAAAACGATAGACAAAATCGGAACAAGCATTAACAGATCCTGTATTTATAGTTCACTGTATTAATGTAAACAATAAAACCAAGGGGTAAATAGCACCATGTCAAGGAGATTCCAAGATCAATCTGGATGGCAATTTCGGGGGAACGGGACACTGTATTGTAGGTTGTCCGATGCATTAGGAAAGCCTTGGATACAGAAGAGAAAAGGTTAACCTATTTTTTTTGGCGGGGGGGTCAAAAGGCCCCAAAATGAGGATGACAAGATGTTTTTTTAAATATTTTAGGGTGGTTAGGCCTACCTTGCCCCAAAAAGTCTAATTTTTATGTCCGTTCCCCCTAAATTAAATCGACCTTAAAGGGTCATTTAAAGTGGTCATTGTGAGTATCATGTTCTACACTAATTCGTTTTGACCACATAATTGACAATGTCCGGCAAACCATTTTTGGGAATGACCTCTATTTTGAGTACTTATTCGGTGCTATCTTTATGTCAATTTTGGGAGTCGACCTACAATTTTACTTTTGTGAAGTTTTTAACTTAATATGGTATATTACTTGTCAACTTTTTATAAAACTAGTTATGTAAGTATTGTGAATTAAATATTTTAGATGCAAGTTATATTTTTCATTCACTATTTTATGTCTACATGTACATAATTTTTCAATCCATCAGCGATGCCACTTTTAGGGAAACCTGAATTTCGAGTTTTGTTGTCCAAAATTTACATTATTCATTTCAGTCTTTTATGACCAATTTTATGCCGTTTTCAGGTTTTTTTGAGCGGTCATGAGAAAAAAAAAAAAAACTGCAATTAATCATGTAAAATAAGTGACATGTTTAAAGGGGATGGCCCGCTTAAAGTATATGAGTTTCAATTTTATCGAATGGGACTTCCGCCCCAAAACCAATCTGTCAAGTTTGCACCGATATTTCAATCCGTTTTATGTAATTGAGGGGCTCCAAAATGTGATTTTGAAGCTCCATAGATGAATCGTGTAAAATTTAATATTGTCGACCAAAATGGAGCACATTTTCGTTTAAAAGTCCAAACCAAACACTTTAGGGCTAAAAAATTTTCACAGGGTAAATGAGAAAAAAGTAGCTTTTCTTTGATACCAAAATTTGGACCACTTCGGTAACATTCTGGGGTCCATGGGGACGAGGCAATTAGCAATCGGGCCATGGAACTCTTAAGAAATATCCAATGTTTGACTCTAATTGGTTGCACCTTTAAAATCGGTGCTGGCTCCCCCATTTCAGCTGCCACTTTCAAAAACATGGCTCTAAATATTCATCTGTCTGTAGAGGAATGGGGGTGGTGGTTGCGAGTAGTGGACCAGATGCAAATCCCATTTTGGAAAAATTCAAGTCTGATCACTTGATGGCCTATAGAGTGCTTGTTCTATGTTGTTCTTAATACCAAAAACTCCTATGTATGACTCCCCTAAAACACTCCATCCTAATTTCATGAATCCTAAAAACCACCTCAAAATTGACTGCCAATACCACAAAATACCACAGGAATTTGTTGGTTTTATGAAAAATTGCACCTGGCTCCAATTTTGATTTGCAGTGCTCTAAATCTATTTTTGTATCTGCAAAACCGGTCCAGGCCGGAACTATGCCATTTCACATACAATCTGCCATGGCTAACTACAGTACATTGTACTTGAATCATTTCAGGATGGGTCCTGTATAAAGTCACACACTTAAATGTTCTAGAACAAACCAATTCTGTAGAGAGAATGGTTTACATGTCCTTTTGGTCTAACCGCTATGAAGGGAACTGGCATGGGGGCAAGCGACAGCGTGATATGAATATTCACTCCAAAACGCTACATCACTGAACTAAATTCTGAAAAACTTTCTTGATAAACATAACTGAAGGTGCCTGAGGTCATGGCAGGGTTATTAAGTGGGGCAATTAACTTATTTTGCTTGTTTGTGCATGGGTTAAAGTTGTTAAAACCATTTTGACTTTTGGTGGGTTTTAATATTCCGTGGACAAGGTGTTACCCCAATGTCGCGGGTTGACAATCAGAAGAGAACTCAACTACAAAAAGAATATAAGCTCTTTATTTGCGTTGTCATAATAGCTATTACGACTAGTGTATGTTTGCTTACAGTCCCATACATGTATACGAGCTTTGGAATGTTTCCATTTGAGTGAATGAAGAGAAGATCCTTAGTAGAAATATTAAAACCTCACCTCTCAACGCCGTATTTACAAGCAGAATTAAGAAATTCTTTAATATTCTTGTAGTGTCAAGTTACGTCCTTCTGCTTCTCAAAAGGCACGTAGCAGGAAATTGTGGTGTGGGGGGGGGGGGTGCGGATATGTCGACCGAAGTGGACACTTTTTGCGTACCAACAAACAATTTTTTCGGCTCGGCGGCTAGACGGGTGGACCAAAATTTTTCACCGTCGATTCCAAGTCTGGAAGGGGGGAGGGGGGGGGGAGGGTTGACATAAAGATCATCGCACCATTCAAAAAACAGGTAAGGTAATGCAAGGGATAACAGAACAGCTAATATTATCCATATAACATATACATCAGAACCCGTAAAATAACAGAATTTAGGAAAGCAGGCAACTTCGCTTGAAACAACCGGACCTTCACGAGACCAAAGCGGACTTCCGATCTAAAGCGGACCTTTGTCATTTTGGGGGGGTTGCGTTCGCACCCCCCTGCTACGCCCTGTTCTCAACCCGCAAATTGAATCTTATGGCTCCGTATGACTAAAAACTAGTCCTCTTTTAACACTCAGTTCTGTGCCTATGACTTATGTACATGCTATGTACTACATGTAATCAGTTTTTGTCATCATTTTAAAGTAAATTGGAAAGAAACCAACTTCAATCTATGAAAGTTATTGTTGTACTTCAGTGTGGGCTGTCATTGTAGTTGGACTTGCTCATAACCCAGCTGTACATGTAAAGCGAGATGCACAAAAAAATGTTACTGTAATCTGTTGTAAATATGGGCAATCTTGTATCTGATGATTACGAGAGTTCTTGAGAAAAGAAAAAAACTCCATACCGATACTGTAAATGTGTATCCGTATATTGTGTTTCATATTTATTGTACCTGAAATTCTTACAATTAGCTAAGTAAACGGCATGAGGAAGATACATATAATTCTTTGAACTGAGTTTGTCTATATAAAGTGCAACATATAAACTTAACAGGAAACATCCCCATTACAAATTATACCTGTTAGGTTACCAAAAAAAAAAGACAGTCCGTTTTTGCACTGATGCATACGCTTTACATTAAATCCCCATTTGAAAGATTAAAAGCACGATCAGGGATTTCCAATCTAGATAAGAACAAAATCCTGTGGTGGGGGGGCACTTTTATTCAATGGTGGATATGAGGCGTGAACAAGACAAAAGGATCATAATCTAAAAAGGTTTATCTTTTTCCAAAGGCGTGTACGAGGCAGCCTACATGGATTTGGTGTCAAAAACAGCAATGTGGAAAAAGGTATGTTTTTTTTCAAGAAGTCCTGCAATTGTGATACGTGTATACTTAAATAAAGCAGAGTGAAAATATAGTAAGGCCAAAGCAAGATATAAAGGTCTTTTTATACAACACCAGGCATTGCTTAGTGTTCGGGTAGCAAAACTTACAGAAAATACTTCTTTAGTGTAGCAAAATCCAACAAAAAATACGTTTGGTAGGTTTTTTAGTCGGTGGAAATACTTCTTGGGGCTTGGAAGGCCAGGTCACGATAATCCACCTTTGAAACAAGTGCCCCAGGAAAAAATCAAAATAATCGAGTTTTCATGTCGGTAAACAAAGCATACACGTAGCTAACTTTACACAGTATGCAAGTGATAAGATCTAACCAACCTACGCAACTTCTGCAGAAGTACAATGCCATGCTACACAAATAGCGAATGAGAATCTCGCTTTGCACGCTGCGTTTTTTTGCAAATAAAGGCAGATTTCACGTTGGGACTACCGCGGGACTTAAAATATATAAATAGGTGGGTGATCACGAATAGAGAAATGTTATCTGGTACTTGAAAGTGTCAAGTATCTACTTTAATTTTCCAGCAAATGTGAAATTTACCACATGTTTTACGAAATAAGCTAATAACAATCACCATCGATTAACGATTAAACATGTTCTAGGATGGGCGTACAAGGACAAAGCAATTGGACGGTTTTTTTTGTGTTTGGTTTGTGAAATAGAATAGACAGAAGTGTATATGACATTAAAACAATCGCATGACTATCAGGTGGGCCAGGGCATACAACAGTCCAATTGTTAAAAAATTAATACCCAACAGAGACCCAAGTGTCGTATTTGTTATTTTTGTGCTTTTTTGTGTGCATACGTGAAGTTTAATAAAGTTTGTGTATATGACCAATTTTCTTGGGGTCTCAGAGGGTGATTTGAACCCCAGTCGCCGTATGCATTGCAACCACACCCATATTGTACTGTAGAGAAAACACCATTAGTACGTTGGGCAGTGAAATCCCTCGGTTGGCTGTTCGAATTGAAAAAGGGTTCGATATTCCGAATATTGAAAAAGGGGATGGCAAAGAGTTCTCAATGTTCCCCCTCCCTCCAAATTTTGCAACCATATCCTGTGGTTTATTCCGTCAAGGCTGCTAGAATCTGTTGGGGAGGGGGGCTATGGACTCTTTCCGAACAAGGTGTGTTTGTTTTTCAGAATAGCTAAGGGTTCATATCGAAACCACATTACAGTGTTATATAGCTCAAAATTCATTAAAAGTTGCGATCACATTTTTAAAGGAAACGATGATTGAGGAAGGCAGTTTAAGTTTTCAAGTGTTAGGAAATAAGAATAGGGTAGAGGTTATGGGTAAGTGATTAGGTTTAGGTTGCCCAAACAATGAAAGGTTATAAGTATATTACAGACACAATATGGCGTGAAATTTTTGTACTTGAAATCATTATTTCTAAATATATTTTGAAAGGACCTACTAGTAAAAGAATAGGTAATATTGATTCAGAAACAGTGAACCTTCAGAAAAGCACCGGTAGGAGTTCCATTTGTCTTCTCCACTACGAATTAGCAACCATGACGGAATTAAACATAGGTGCGATTGCGGAATTCATATCGGTAGTTGGCATACGGAACTTTGCCTACAAGACAAACTTTATAAAACCCATTGTAACCATACGAAACATTTTCAAAAATTACAACATTTATGAAAATATAAGACAAAAAAGTATTTAAACAAATTGGCTTCAGGAATTTAGAGAGTATAAGAGTGATCACCAACCAAAGTAGTGAATGTGAAGTATCAAACGGTAGGATGTTGGTCACCCATACAATAAAATTTCACTTCTTTTGATACAATGAAAATACTAATCCATTGCAGAGCTTCTTTTGTTTAAACTGATGTTTTTAATGCAGATCATATGAGAACAATAGTTTTTAAGAGTTCTAATCCATGGCAGATTCAAAATCCGTGTAAACCTGATAGCCCACCCGTCTGGGGCAATGGGAATTGTCTAGTATCTCTCTCACTACACATGAGGATGACGCGCCGGTTCTTCTCAAGCTGGTGGTGCAACCCCCGAAAGATAGGCTCTGTAGGATACGAATCGGTAGTCCTGTGACATAGGAAAAATAATGTGTTTGTGACTCGGTCGTGGTATGATCTCCATAAATTTTCTATGATTGATAAAAGGCACTATCAATGAGTTGCTAAATCAGAAAATCATAAAATCATGTTTTTGCCGTTTGGTAACAAAGTATCTAACACACTAAGGGCAAAATGGCAAACCGAATAAGGACACAATGAATATTTTAGTCATTACTGTCACGTACAGAACCAGTAAGTAAATGGAGATCTTATCTTTGAACACTGCTGTTGGTCTTCCCTTTTTTGCCTTATCTCTTAGTTAAAAAAAAATACGCGATTTTCGGTAGCCGTTACGGTACTAACCCAGGGTCGGTTAGCCGTATACGGTAAAATCGCCCGGCGTGTGTTCGGTACCCGTTACGCACCATACTTAAGGACGTCGTGACTAATATACAATGTTCAAGAGGGCGCACGCGGTGGACGAGGTTGTTTTGGTCTGGAGCAATTCGACTTCAAAATATTGATAATATTTTTAGTATCCTCATGAGTGCCTTGAGTGATATATTGAAGAGAATTCACTCTATGAAAGAAAATGACGTGTAACGAGATTCTTTGTTCAACATACTACTGAAGCTCATCACTTACTATCATATCAAACAATCTGCGTTGCATGCTATAAGCTTCATGGCCGAGCGGTCTAAGCGTTGGAGCGTTATGATTTACCTTTTGGATAGTCTCTGTTGTCGGTTCGAGTCCGGCGGTAGACCACGACTCAGCACATTAAAATTACCCGAGAGTAAGGATATTTCGTACTTACGGTTTGATGGAATTGGAAGTTATAATTCAACTAAGTTAAAAACATTTCCAGCAATCGTTCTTATTAAGATACTACGGTAGTGTGTTGTCCACCAAGTGTTTTAAAAATATAAAAACCAAAAAACAAAAAAGAAAAGAAAAAAGCAGCAACAAAAAGCTTAGGAACATCAATGTCATAGCGACACACACAGTGAGTATATTATCGAACAAACTTCCCTTTGACCCTGTTTGACGAGTAAAACCACGAGGTGGGAGTCATCGTTAACGACCGCTAAACTTTACTTCGTTCATCCAATAGCACAGCAGTATTAACCTCAGAAGTATATTTGGTACTTTTCATGAGCAAGATATGGTTTAGACACGGAGGAGAAACGACGAGTTAGAAAATGTCCAATGGTCAGTTAGCGAGATAGTGGCAAAATGTGAAACTTAAAAAAACGGGTTCTCAAAGACCCTAACAGGCCTTTATTACGACAGTCTATGAAAATGTCGGACATGTTTTTTTTTATCCTCATGATGTGCCATTTACTGCTAACATGCAATAATTGATCATACACAAGAAAATGATGTTTAACGGAAATTCTTTTTTTCAACATCACTAATGAAACCCTCATCTAGCCTATACAACAATTCGAGTGCTTATGTAACAAGCTTCCTCCGTGGCGCAGCGGTCTAAGAGATTTAGGCGCATTGATTTTATTTGGTTAGTCGTTGTGGTTCAGTCGAGTCGCCGTGGTACCCACTATTTCGGCAATTAAAAAATTTGCTAGTATTCCAGTTCGTGGTGATCATTCAACTTTAATTTGTTAGGCTAACGTCAACTCTGGCCAGTGAATGAAACTGATATGGAAGGTATACCGTAATTGTAGTATTCAGTTATGTCAGGAAAACCCCACGGTTGTCAGTTTCGATTTGTTAAAATGAATATATCATACACAAAGATAGTTGTCTTTAAATTATTTCGTAAAATATATCTAAATAACAGTTTACCTAGGACGGAAAATGAGACACCAATTATTAAAATCAGATACGGGATTTTCTCCAATTTGAACCGAAATAATATCACAGGGAAAATTCCTTCTGCGTCTAATGTATGAGAAGCTGCTTCATTTCTTCCATACCAGACGACAAACTAAATTTTATGTAAAATATCAAGGAAAAAACGAGCAAAAACTAGGCTCATGGACAAAAGTGTAAGCGGACCGTACAAGCACACCAAGCTGCCTGTATGTAATTTCAGTGCATTGTCAGACCCCCTCATGAAAACTATCGATTCTACTACAAATCTAGTTCGCTGATGAAACTTATCGGGAATGTTTCAAGGGAATACCAATTCGCCCCGAATATCAAGCTACCTGTGAGGGCCTCATGGTCCGAAAGGAAATTATTGATTTTATGTGTGCGGGTGTCTCCAGTCGGTTCGAGTCGGCGAGCATTACCATTTTCGACTTATAATTAATATTGTAATTATATAGTAAGTCTCAGTGGGTGCTATCTTTTTAGTTGAGATGATAATTTCATGGATATAAAGTAGACATTCAAGTACGAACAAGTACTGATTTTTTATTTCAAGATTTTCATTTAATATCATCGAAAACCTCGTAATCAGTGGACATAGTTAATAGTTCACCCTTCCATGCCCAAATGTAGTGGTCTATGTTGTCGACGTGTATTCTGTTTACAAATAAGTATATTAAAATAGTCTTAACAAAAAGAGTGCTCTGGCTAGATCGGGTTGCGTAGGACTCCTGTATATTTTAAAGGTATTCAGTATAAATTGAATTCGAATATTAATGCCAAAAGGCTAATCATGTATTGTGAAATTCATGCGTTGCTTCGGTTTGTAAATTTACCTGTTCAGACCTGATGTTCATTTGCAGAGATGCCACTTTTCATCGGAAACATGAATTCAGCCACTTATTTGCTTGCCAAAATTAGATTTAGTTATTTTCAGCCTGGTTTGAGGGTTTTTTTCCGGTCTTTATGAGCTTTTCGACACAGTTCTAACGGAATTCTGAGTGGATGCATCTTTATTTATAAAGCTTATCGTAGAAATTAACATGCGGTTCCTTAGACATCCACGTGTCATGTTGGGTAAAATACGTCTTTTCCTAAAATGCAAAGCAAGTTAAATCTTCGTTCCTATAATTGTGAAAATACAGTGTATTATCACCAAAACGGGACAAAAATACTTTCTTTCCAACAATTTTATGCCCTTCTTTAATTATATTGTTTTTTGTGAAAAGGCCCGAAAAGTGCCGCGAAGAGAACCTTTAAAATATGACTATTCAGTAAACGGAAGGAATATTTAATGTCACAACACACTAAAAAGTTTTATTTTCCAACTATAATAAATTTATATAACAATCTCAAATTTGATAGCGATTTGTATGTTCACAAAAATAAAGGATATCTACCAAAAAAAACGTTCACACGTAAAAAAGCCACCAAGTTGTAAAAAAGAGTACGAGCCGTATAAAGTAAATAAATGTCTAAGAGGCACCAAGTTGATACAATGCGTCTGCCCCATTGGGCAAACTTGTCCCATTTAGTTCTCATGTAAAGAAAAATATCAGGTTCCCCCATCAACCTCAAAAAGCCCAAATATTTATAGTTTCATGCTCAGAGGTGTCTAATGCATAATGCCGGTTCAAACTAACCCCTCCTCATAAGTGAGACAACCAGAGCAGCGTGACCTTCCTATGGTCTTTTGTACCCTTCTTCCTGTAGGGGATCTCACAGAAAGACTGTATAATACCCAGCAACATACGTGAGTTAGACTCTATCACAGAACTCATAACCAACATACCTTCTATAGAAACAGTCGACTGCAGAACCGTCGAAACACATTTTCATTTGGGAGGCCAATGATGATTACTAGGCGATTGGGCTTTATCCTATTGAATACATCTCAACAACACAACCAAATCAAGCAAGAAAACCAAAAAAGTAAAAAGAAATGTGAAACGTATCAAGTCAGAACAAGACACCCTTTACACAAGAAATAGCGAATACAATTCCAACTCAAACTGCCAAATAACCTTAAGAACAAATACAGTTGGATTTATTTAAATCAACAATTTGGTCTAATGATTATGGTCCTTACTGAAATGTCACAATACGTTCTCAACAAAGAACTTAGGAATGGAAGAAATGGGACCAGTTGTCATGGGCAGACGCACACTGGAGTATACTTGGTGGTCTTAACAGTTATTAACTTTATACGGCTCGTACTCTTTTTAAAATTGGTGGGCCTTTTTCGTGAACGTTTTTTTTTTGTAGATCGGTAACTCATTAGATAATGCCATTTGAGTTGTATCTATGTATATCACTGTTGATATGGGTGGACTTAAGTAACACTGCTTATATAGCGCATACCGTCTAAAGCGACCCCAATGCGCTGACAGAAAAAGATATTAAACTACACATAATAAATAATACAAAAAACAAAAAGCACTATGAAAACCCAAATGATACTAAACAGATGTGTTTTTTAAGGAACCCTTGAACTCAATCAGAGTCTTAGCATTTTTGATATGTGATGGTTGATGGGTTATAGACTCAGGAGCCTGCATGAGAGAAAGCCTTTGTCGTAAGTCACTGTTTTTTAACACGTTTGCGCTGTAGAGTGATTGAATTATTGGAACGCAAGGTGCGAGCTGGTTTCTTAACTGTAATGAGTTCAGATATATATTTTGGTGTCCGATTGCAAAATAGGAGTTATGGTTCGTGTTTTTGGTTTAAATGTTACGAGGCGAAGCCAGCAGCATTCTGGTGCGTTGGAGTTGTTCAACTGATAATCAGGAAGACCGTATATATACGCGTATAAGATGCTATTGATTGAGTCCAGTCTAGCATTTATGAAAGCATGCACAAGTTTCTCAGTGCTGACACGGTCCAGATGTTTGCGAATGCGACCAATGTTCCGTAGGGCAAGGGATGCCAGACGACAAATGTTATATTAACATGCGAAATGAGCAACAGATTACTATCAACAATCACACCGAAGATGTTATTAACATGAGAAATGAGCAACAGATTACTATCAACAATCACACCGAGATCTTTGGCTTCACTAACCGTGTTCACTGTGGTTTCACCAACTGCAATAGAGTGGAGAGGAGTTGTTTTGGAGAAACAAGTGTTATTTGAATGACTTCGGTTTTGCTGTCATTGAGTGAAAGCTTGTTTTGGTGAGTCCAGTTCTTGTATCATTATGACAGTTTTCAGTCAGACATGGGAGGAACGCGGGATAACTGATTAATGTATTGTACATGCGAGAGTCCTCAGCATAGAACCATGCCATTTACATAATGTTTTCTGACGGACATCTTTAGTGGAGAAGAATATAATGTGAATATTTGCGGACCGGCAACAGAGCCCTGTGGGACACCACTTAGCAGCTCATGTGGCTCAGATTTAATGTCACCAATTTTAACAAACTTGTTTTCGACCACGAATGTAAGAGTCAAACCATTTGAATGAGACATACGAGATGCCATATTTGTTCAAGACGTTGGACTCCAGAGTGTCGTGTCGAGAGTATCGAATGCGGCACTCAAATCCAGAAGAAAAAGACCAGTGCCGCTCCCTACGCTCATCGACAGTTAACAGCAAATCATTCATGACACGAAGGAGCGCCATTTCACAACTGTGATCTTTGCGGTAAGCACTCTGGTATTCAGGATACAAGTCATTTTGAGCAAGGTAAGTTTGGAGCTGGTGATGGCAGCCTGTGTCAGTCACTTTCGAGATGAAGTTGAGGGTAGATTAACACTTGCGAGATTTTGCACGGAGTCTGGGCTAGAGGTTATCTTCTGATGAGTGGAATTACTTCAGCAGTTTTGAAGATGGCGGGGAAGTGCCCTGAGCACAAAGACTGATTAACAATGACGTTTATTAGTGGCAAAGAGTTCATCCAAGCATGATTTAACAAGCCAGGTTGGCATTGGATCCAAAGGGCAAAGTACTTTTTGCCCTCAAAATTGGTGTTATTGCAAAAACAGACCGCCCCTAAAAGTGTGGTAACCTTTTTTTTAAAACAAAAAAACATAATTACTATATTTTAGAAGGGGGAACCCTAAGGAAAACTCAAAACCAACATGATTAATTCAAACGCTACTCAATTGGCCAAATGTGGGTTGAGTACTTTTTTGCACTCAGGTCTTCATATGCAGAAAGCCCAAGTAATCGACAAGGCAACAAGAAACAATCAATTCTTTGCAACAATACCCTAGAAGGCAAATTATTTTAACATGATAGCAAACAATGGGAATACTAACTTAAGCATCTCCAAGTTAAAGCAATGATGATGGCGGAATATATTGCACGTAAACAATGCTACTGACCTAGCCGCCTGCTAGGTGTACCTAATTGTTGACGATAATTATGCCGCGTCTAAACTAAAACTTGGAATAATGAGGGGAAATGGTTTAATCGTGATATTTCGCAAATTGAGCGGGGTTTCATCTTCCCACCGCACCAGCCTTCTATACAAGGGTGGGACAAACCACACGAAAAAGGAAAATGTGAAAAAAATATTTGCTATAAGCTTCTTTCAGGATATAATAATGGGGGACTGTAGTGCACAGGTATCATGTGAGTGTGCAATCCTGGATGAATTTTGATTCTGGTACACAGTACTTCACTCATTAATCAAAAAAAATTATGGAAGCACCTGCCACACCCCTTTAATGGCCCCCAGCTTGGATTGCAAGGTTACACAGGGGATAAAAAATTAAAATGTTCCGATTGTGTTTCAAAAGCACACCATGATGCCTGTCTGGTTTACAAGGATTCCAACAGGTATAGTTTATACTACCTACCTGTCTTATAGTTTTTGAATTATGGAGTAAAAACTGTAAAAATGGTGAAAAGCCATTTTTTATGCATGGCCATATGGGTGTTTACACATATTTGAATCCACTGTCAGTCAGGGAGTCAAAAAGAGTAGCATTTTGATGAGTGCTTGGAGAAGAAAGAAACAGAGAAACCATACGGTGACATGTATATACGAGATATTTAAGATTCCCTCATAATCAGAAAGGCCAAGGACTCTAGGTTTCGGAAACAGCGTCAAGCCCAGTTCTCCGAAACCTATACATGTAATCATGATTCAGAAACGGGGTGTCTTAGGACACAGAGTTTCTGAAAGCTAAGTTTAACTTATTCTGTATTTTGTGGAACTCTCAAATTCTTGACAACTGTCGCAAAATTCAGGGTCCTTTCAGGAAGCGTGCTAGGACTCTGTGATGATGACTCAAAGTCCTGGGATCTTGTGGTACTGTGATGTAGTTTCCCAGACCATAATTTTGAACATGGAAATAGCAACGAAGCCATTACGCCAATACTAGTAACACCACTGTGCATCGAACTATAGATTGCTATGACCCTGGTATTGTGTGTGGTCACTCATTATGTACGACTATGGCAATCACCCGCACTGCCAATCATGTAGTGACCCACGGTAGCGATATCGCTATTCGCGCATTGAATTGTTGAAATTTAGATACCATAAGCTAGACCTCTCTGAACCGAAATGTTGACCTGAAATGGCCTCAAAAATAGAGCGCAGACGTGGGACGGAGAGGAGGAACGCATATTTACAGGCGTATTCCGGTTATTAATGTTCAAGAAAGACTCAAGAATTAAAGACCGATCAGAATTGCAGT
>JAMKCH010026120.1:0-21950 GCA_023653785.1 Ophioderma brevispina
CCTTCAGGGTCTGGCAGACACGACGGTGGCATCTTATAGATCACAGTAGTAGCAGCCACCCAACTCTAGATGTAGGGAGGGATGGCCGGCTGTCAATCCCCTGATGAGTTGTAATGCTTTGCTTTGGATGGAGTCAAGATGAGGTATACATCGGTGGACAGAAAACCTGGACGAGGCGCGAATTATGGTTATAAAGTGGCGGATGCTATCAGCGAATATGCGCCGTGGACGGGTGACCCAGCAGCAGCAGATCGCTTCGGTGGCCAATCAGAGGCAAGGGCATTTTTCCCGCAGTAAACACGCAGAGCACCAGAAGTAGCGCGCTCGTCAAAGGGTTCTGTCCCCGACGGTAGTAGAGTACTCATCCAGTATAATGATGTACACTCCATGATGCTGTGTACCTAGGTCTTGAACACTCTGCGATTTCATTTGGCATCTAGTTTGTTTAACAACATCTCTCATGTCGCCAAGCTCATGTATGGCTCTACACATGCTTGAGATGGCTTAATCAGGGTAAGCTTTTGTCTTCAGAACGTAACCCCTAGGATCATCTTTCTGTCAGTCTCCAAAAATAGATCGGCCATGTTGGATTCCTCTTTCTAGAGATGGTCTGGGCTCACACTTGTAAGGCCACTAAGGTCGGGCCATTGGTCTGTCCAGTTCTCATTCAAGATTGCATTTGCAGCCCTGCTTTTGCTCATCTGTTCTGACTTCACAAAATACACGGCCAATTATACAGCAGCTACACCGTGTCTACCGCGGCAGCTATGTTCTCCTGGTGCAAGTACTTGTCCTTTGCCATCGGAGCGTTTTGCTGCTACTTCTCAAGTTGGCATTCTTGGGAGAAGAGTTTGTCTTAATTTTTCAGCCTTCCCATTCATGATAGTATAGACATGGACTGTGTTCTTTCAATAATGTATGTAGGCCCGATATGCTGGAGAGATTCACTGATTTCACCACTTCCTGCTACAGCAGCTTCTATTCTAGAAATTATTACTTAAAGGGAAAATAAGGGCAATGAAAAAAAAATGACATAATGGAAAAGGACCCTTACTGAAATAACTTCCACGAGTTTGAAAACAGTTTAGGCTGTTTACATTCTGTAAAAAACAGTAACAAGATGCACCACATGGTGCTTAATAGTTCTAAGGAAAAGTGTGTTGGAGCTTGAGTGGAGTTAGTGGGTTTGATTTTTGGTGCTTGTTAAAGCAATAACAGCACATTTTTTTAGAGTACCCCAATTTTCAAACTTTTTGCACAGTTATGTTGGTAATTTGTCTAGGGAACTACACCTGCTAACGAGAATGCTAAAAAAATCGTAATTTATTATAAAATAAGCGATTTTGTAATTGGAAATTGGGATCTAGATTGTACTTTCCAGCTCTGCCGGAAATTATAAGTTTATGTCGTCCATGATGAAATAGCTGCCAACTATTAGAAAATTACCTTAAATGAGGCCTGCACAAAAACACAACTAATGGATGAGCGTAAGATCGTACATGGCGCTATTTCCCGGCTATTCACCTTGGAAGTTCGTTTCCAGCAGCCTTTGAATTATAACTCCGATATTAATTATTCGAATTACAAATTCTCGTTTGCGACACATAGAATGTTGAGCACTACCATTCACAGGTATTACTAGCCAGATAAATACAACCATGTAAAATCTAAAAATGGTTGGAAAAAATTGGGGGCCTTTAAAAAAGTGCTATTATTGCATTAATGGACACGTTTACTCATATAGTTTCCATTTTTTATGCATACGTGAGCTCACCCACAATCGGTACCTACACGTTTCATGATCGACAACACAGTGGACTTTGGATGAACTTAACTGGTCAGATGACCTTGAAAGGACTTTCAAAATTGTTGGCACGGAATGTTGACCACACTCACCGAATTCATGCCTGATCCACTCCCAACTAGCAAGTATCATCTTTCATTATGCCTTTTGCTTGTGGAGATGAATGCAGTGCATGCATGAACACAACCGACAACATTACTATATACACACATACTGTATACACGCATACAGACACAACATACACTACACGCACGGACGGACATACAGAATTTGATTAGTAGGGTTTTCATGCCAAAACTACACAGACACAAGACTAAACCCCAAACAGGAGTTGGAGAAGAAGGTGGGGATGAAGGGAGAAAAAGACAGGGTGGGAGGGACTTTTAAAGTTATATTATAAAAGAAAAAAACGCATGACACATAATACAAAGTAGTGCAAACGGTAGGCCTACATGTACAATTAGGGCACAATAAAGGTGCTACTACCCGGCTTTGAAGTTAACAATGGATCATGGTAAGGGGTTAGATTAATTAAAGGCAAGAAACAAGACTTTGATCTCCGAGGGATCCAGGGCTCTGAATTTGCTCACATTATACAATCGTTTCCATTGCAGCAAGTTGAAATTTCAGCTTTGTTCATTAGTTTTAGAATTTTCCAGTAATAGGTTTAAAATATGCTCAAAGATGCATCAGTATGTCAAATTAAATTTCAAAAGTCGATTGGGACTACATATGAAAAATACCGCGTTCACTTTTGACTGAACATGTGATCTTACGAAGTTTTCTGGTCAAATTTGACTGGGAAAATATTGAGACCAGAATCTTTTCAAACTTGACTTTATTCTGGTACAAATTTTGAATAGAAACGCGTAAGATCATATTTAACAAGGAATTTTTTTTTTTTAAAGTTGATATTAAAAAGGGGAGCATAAAAGTCCGAAATGATTAAAAATACAAGCGTCACAGAATGCATTGTCTCCCATCGTGATTGTATAATGCGGACAAGGGTTCACATGAGGTGACAACGCAGGGGACACTATGCACAAGTGGATCTAAGTGTCATGAAAATCGATCGATCTATGTGGCTACATCAAACAATTTATATTCTGACCAATTTACAGGTCACGCGAGGTCACTAACATGTGGACACCTACCCAAGGGGCCACTGTATCTAATGTCATGAAAATCGTATCAACATATGTGGATAGACAAGCAATATTATAATTCTGACATTTTCAGGTCAACATGAGGCATAAAAGGTCACATTGAGGTCACAACATGTTGGGACACTCAACAAGGGTATTATATCTTAGTGTCATAAATCGATCAACGTATGGGATACAAAGCAATTTTATAATTCTGATCAATTTAAGTCAATGAGGTCACCAACATGTGGGATTTGATCAAGGCACATATAAATCGATCGACATAGGTGGATACACCCAAACCAATTTATAATTCTGACCATTTTAAGGTCACACGAGGTAGATGAGGTCAGCAACTGTATGATCGACAATGTGGATAGACAAGGCAATATTAAATTCTGACATTTCAGGCCCATGAGGGCACCAACATGTGGGACACGACCGAAGGGCCAAGTATCTAAGTGTCATGAAGAATTCGATCGACATATATGGATACACAAGCAATTTATAATTTCTGACCCATTTTAAGGTCGCATGAGGTCACAAAGGTCCATGAGGTCATCAACAGGTGGGACGCTACCCAAGGCCACGGTATCTAAGTGTCATGAAAACGATAACTATATGGTGATACACCAAGCAATTCATCAATTTGACCCTTTTGAGTCAAAATGAGGTCAAAAAAATGTGCGGACACTACCCAAGGGTCATTCTATCTTAATATCATAGAAACGATCAAATATGTGGATTACACCAAGCCAATTTTATAATTCTGAGCCAATTAAGGTCCATGAGGTCACCACAGGGGACAACGACCTCAAGGGTATTCTATCTAAGTGTTTATAGAAATCGATCGACAATATGTGGATAAACTAAGCAATTTTATAATTCTGATGATATTAGGTCAATGAGGTCACCAACATTGGGACACTACCAAGGGTCATTCTATCTAAGTCATAGAAATCGATCGACATATGTGGATACACTAAGCAATTTTATAATTCTGCCATTTTAAGGTCACAAAGACACATGAGGTCATCAACATTGTGGGACACTACCCACGGCCACTGTATCTAATGTGTCTGAAAACGATCAACATATGTGGATACACAGAGCAATTTCATAATTCTGACATTTAAGGTCAACAAGGCAACGACATGTGGCGAGACTACCCAAGGGCCAAAGGATCGAAGTGTCAAGAAAATCGATCGAATATGTGGATCCACAAGCAATTTATAATATGACCAATTTATGGTCAATTGACGTCACCAACATGAAGTACCACTACCCAGGGTCATTCTATCAAATGTGTCAAGAAAATCGACGACAGATGTGGTACACCAAGTGATTTTATAAGTCTGTCCCTTTTAAGGTACACGAGGTACATGAGGTCCCCAAACAGATAGACAATACCAAGGGTAGTTATTTAACGTGTAAAATCGATGAATTATGTGGATACACAAGCAATTTTATAATTCACCATTCTAAAGGTCAACGAGGTCACCAACATGTGGGACACTGACCAAGGGCCAATGTATGATAATCATGAGAATCGATCGACATTATGTGGAACACCAAGCAATGTTATAATTCTGTCTGGTAAGGTCACATGAGGGTCATCAAAGGTCAATAAGGTCAAAACATGTGGGACACTACCAAGGGCCAATGTATCTAAGGTCATTGAAAATCGATCGGAATATGTGGATACACCCCCTCCCCCCCCCACCACCCAAAGGCAATGTTATAATTCTGACCACATTTTAAGGCACACGAGGTCACAAGGGCACATGAGGTCACCAAAAATGTGTGGACATTACCCACAGGCCAGTTGAATTAAGGGTCATATAAACGATCAACATAGTGGATACACGTACCGGCAAGTTATAATTCTGACCATTTAAGATCACATGGGTCACAAACATGTAGCGACATCTACCCAAATGGTCCTTTAGCTAAGAGGCACAAATCGCTGACATAGGCCGTATGGGGAAACACCCAAGGAATTTTAACAATTTGACGACGTTTCACAGGTCAAATGAGACACCCCCCCCCCCCCCCAGAGGTCAAAGGTCACACTGAGAGTCACCAACATGCAGGCAGAATCGGTAACGCAATTTACCGCCAAAACGAATACAGCCAATTTAATACCGGTTTATTACAGGTATAGGTTCTCCCCAGTTAATTATACCACAATCATGTCGGCCTCAGGGCGTCATATCCCTGCATAAATGCAACCCGTGAAGTATGCGCACAACACCCGAGGTCCTCACGCCTTTCCTTTCCAATGTGCGTTTCCCGTTACTGTAATACACAGTTGCTAACAAGAAATGCGACACTATTCTATAGGCCATGTCTTCCATTAGGTTTCAATTCCAAGTAAATAAGTAGTCATTTTAGTTGGAAGGCTTAATCCCGCCGAAATGGTACTCGCATGTCTCACGCCTTTATACCATAGATCCGAACCGACATTTTATTACTACTTGCGCGGATTTTTTTGTTTCATACCTATATTTTTGTCTGTTAAACTGTCCCTGAATTGTCATCATCTGTCATGTATGATCCTTGTTTAAGTTGTTTATATGACTCATGTTAATTCGATAAATACATTCATGAGCTAAAAGTTCAATATCAATTCGGAGAGGAAATGAAGTTATGCATGTTAGACAGCATAGAGCAGCATCTAGCAAAGGATTACACATCATGAGGAGACCATGGCGTAAACAAGCAGAAAAGGGCCTCGGGGTTATGACCTGGAGCCCCCCAACCCCCGGGGACTGGGGCCTGCGCACACAGGGGACTGTCCCAGTGCTGATTCAACAATAATTGTTTACGGGATTTAGAGAACCGAAAGGAAAGCAAGGCTCCAAACGTGGAGGGGATCTTCTCTGCAAAATTCAGAGCAAAGACTAGAGAAAAAAAAATAAACATGTATGCATTTAAATGATTTTACACCACGGTACACAGTTTTCTTGCAATTTTCAAGCTATTTACTGTATCATATCTGAGTAGATTTTGAGGCCTTTGCATACATCCCGATCGAGTATAATTTATATAAATGTACTTACGCACGTGGGAATCCACTGACCTCAGTGTCAGTGGGAATCACCGGCCCGGGGCCTCGGATGACGTGAAGTTTTCCACTCTATGCCATGAAGGGTCGCTCCTCTTCTTGAACCATTACATGGGATTACACATTTTTCAGAACCAGCAAACATCTTTCACCCAAATTTTGGGCAGCGAGCTATTGTGCTGGGTTTATGCTAATGTATTAAAAAGATAATGAAACTGACAAACTCGCACTGTTATCTTTATTTTCCCTGAAAAGGAATTTAGAATCATACTACTTTTAATTTTATGCATGGAGCAATAGGGAAAAGGAGTCTAGAGTTTGCGTCGAATGACGATAACAGGTCTAACTGGAAAGCTGGCTGTGATAGAATGAATATTGATGAAATCATCCGTAACCAGTGTGTGTCGCCACGATTTGATACGACTGTGAGCGAAAATATACCTACCTGCAACCACACCCCCAACCTCCCTTTGCCGTGATTGTAAAATAACGGGAATCCCCAGGTGACGTAATTAGGAAATTCTACTACAAACATATCCACGGTCTTCAGAAAATAATACGTGTGATTTCTTCTGAGCCGTATACTGCGAATATTATACAACCAAAGCGAGACAACACGTTTTTTGTCATACAACAAGTTAAAGCATAACCTGCTGCTGCGTAATTGCCATGCTGAAACGTATGGAATGTTTCCGTATTCATTAACGGTCCTCTGCCCAGGGTTTTTGCAAGGACCACGGGCCTGGTAATAATGGTAATTAGGTATATGTAACTTGCGCAGGACAAGGGGAGTGGGGCGCTTTTTGCACATGGGTTCGTGGATTGTTTCGTTCGATAATACTTAAAAAATCATATGCAGATTGTTTACACCGCGGGTTTACACTGGACTTTTTTAAGAAGTTTTGTACAAGAATCCAACCCACACTCATCGAAATTAAGGGCGTATAAATTGGGCAATGACAGAGCTGTCCCATAGTAACAGCTAGGCCAATTAGGCTCTGCAAGGACTGTATCCCAGTGGCGTATGGTTTGGTGCAATTTCCAGGTGGAATAAGGTTCCCATCCCACGCTACGCGTTTGTAAATGGAATAAAATATAGCTGCATTGGACATATTTCCATCGTTATGTTGTTAGTCACCACGTACATGCAACACTATTCGGGAAATGTGCATCTATTGTAACGTAAAATAAAACAATGAAATGACGCTAAATAATTAACATAATTCAGGTCCATCCACGAATGTTTAGAATTCGTGTTTGCTTTTTTCAGTTGTGATGCGACCTCACGGGGGTCACGTGTGTTCTGTAACTCCTGGGCAAAATTTGGTGCCAATGACCACGCTGTGATATCGCAACAAGTATAAATGCAAATTCGGAACAACCCTTGCCTAGGTTAGGAGGACTATAAGCTACCAAACCAAGAACGAAATTTGTACATTCTTGCAAACCTCAATTCACTTAAAAAATAGCCATAAGATAGATACCATGAAGGATAATGTATACAATAATAACTTCATGCAAGAAACCAGGGTCCTAAGATACAACATTATTTGAATTCGACCCCTTTCCATCCTAGTTATTATTATTATTATCCTATAAACTGATTCAACACCCTGTTAAATTAAATGGTATATTCTTCACGTTCGTAGCCCCGACCTTTATAAAACTCGAGGATGTTAAGAGGTGGGCAATTCCTGCCCCGGGAAACATGCGTTGTTCCCAGCCTGCAACAGCTGAGGCCGAACATACCATTACAAATAAAAAAAGTTAAATCGCCCACCAAACTCCCCCTTCTGATAAAAGAAACAAACACCTACAATATTAATATAAATAATCATAACAAACTCCCTCTACAAATATATAAAAATAAATCTAGTAATAAAATACAATAACATTAAACAGAAAAATAGGCAACAATGAAAGGTAAAACACTACTGCAGAGGCTAGCGCACATGCGCAGGACAAGGGGAGTGGGAACCTCCCCTAACAAAACTTGGTATGCGTACCACATAAAGATTATTTTACAAACACCTGCTGCAACTTCACACAGACGATGCGCGTAATCCTACGTGAACGAATGGATGTGTACGTAAACCGTAAATATAATCACAGTTAACAGTGCAATCAGTGAATGATTCTTTGCTCGTGTTGTTATTCGAAACGTATATTTATCTAGGTTCGCTATTAAATAATCGCGCTTTCGACGGCACGCGGTCGCTTACTACAACAAACCACATACGTGAGTAGTGACTCTGATATCTTGGGTACGGGGTACACATGACGACAAAAACAAAAAAACAAACGGGAAAAAACCCACTCTAGGCCGATTTGCTACGAAATTATCACTTGAAGTGCCAATCCCACACTTCAGCACGACCCAATTTGAACAAATATGCTCAATCGAGGGCAACGGAGATACGCCTAGACTTTTTCGCCCTCGCCCCTCTGCCGATCGGTACGATTAGATTAGTTTCACTCATGAAGCTAAAAACAGAAGAATTCCAGGGGGAGGTGCAGTTTGTGGCAATTTCTAGAACAAGGATGCGGACATTACTGCCAGCATTTTACCAAACTTTAAAAGCATGTTGTTCCTCAGCTCACAGACCATTGGTAATTGTCTATGTGCTAATCCCATCTTCATTTAGCAGATCGATATCTTACTACAATCTAAAGTACAATAGCCTGAAATCCCCGGTCTGAATGCTTTGGAATTGTGTTGCAAAACATGCTAGATACCTGTAAATGCTGTCAGGGATGTGAACCCTTGCTTTTCTGTTCCAGAAATGCCACCTCCCCCCCCCCCCCCCCCCGAAACACTTCCTGTTTACAAAGTAACATCCAAATTGTTTTCAAACTCAGAAAATGAATTCAGTAAGGGTCCGTTTCATTATTTCATTTTTTTTTTGCATGTCATTATGTCCCTTTCAGGTCCATGAACACCGACTCTTATAGCCTCATCCCCATAATCCCATATTTGAACCGAGTGGTCAACATTTTGTATCAGAATGAAAGCTTCTAGTTTTCTCATTTACCCGTGAAATCTTAAAGCCACATGATTTTTTGTTTGGGGGAGTTTGTATGAGCGAAATGTACCCCATTTTGGTCTCGACAATATCTAATTACAGAGAGTCTGGGGCTTACAAATCAACATTTTTAGCTCTCGCATCAAAACGGAATTGATAGAATTGCGCAAACTTTACAAATGGGGTTTGGGAGTGAAAGCAATCTATCAAGATGAAAAACTTCATACAATATCCTAAATAAGGCCATCCCCTCCCCTTGAACTTCGTGTTCATTTGTCCATGTGTTTGTTTTTCAATATCCCTATCGACTATAAACAACTTGTTCTTTTTCTCAATATGATTTTTCTTTTTTAGCTGCAGTCAATCATAAACCAGACTTGTCACAAGCTTCATTGGCAACAAACAGTCTCAGAATGAAAATATCCTTGCATCACAAATAATGGCCATAATAAATGGGCCCCTGGCAACTTGTTTCTGGAATCGCACCACTAAATAACTCCCCATAGACTTGTTGTGTACAAAATGACCTCTCACGAAACGTCAATTTCCCGCTATAAAGCGACTGGTTTATTTCAAAAACGATTTTTTTTTGAAGATTAGCACCATATCTCTCACATAAATGAAAAAAAAATATATTACGAAGGCCGATTTTTTTTGAGCTACAAAGCATCACACTATTTGCATGTTTTAAAAAACAACACCCACACCTAGTTTGAAATCTACTAGAAATTAAAATTGTACAGTTTCCCCCAAAACCCTCAGAAAATTTTTAAACAAAAATGGCATCCACCAAAATGGTTTGTTATTATTCCAACCATTATGATTAATTTCAATTTCATTTAAAGACAACTTATCAACATTGTTGGACGCATTTAGCACGGGCCAGATTTCGGACGCCAACACTGTTTGGCTCTGACGTTGTCTGCTACACCCTAGTTTATTTGTAGTGTGATCCTTCTGGGTGATTGTTTAGAAAAGGTGGTTCTCTTATGCTAATATTGGCCTTGTCATAGCAAAGCACCAAACCTTTTCTGCAAGCTTATCTTATCCCGTTAGATGGGCACACCTTGCTGAACTAGGGAAATAATGCTGATCATTTTAACTGGTCAGATGTGTTTAATCATGTAGAAAATCAACTCAACATTTACACAGCGAACTCTTAATCATTAAAACCACACCTTCCGGTTAAGTAAAAATAACATTTCTGTATAATCTTGGTGGCAAAAATAGAAACAAATTTAAAAAGATAAATACTTTTTGATCATGAAGAACATTTTATCTGCAATATACAACACACAATTTTAGTATATCGTAAGAACACTGAAAATTCTTGCAAATTATATGTATGTAGTAGCCAAGTGTACTGGAATGGATTTTTTGCCGTGTGCAATCACAAAACAATGGTGGCAAATTAAAATGAAACAATCATAAATATACACTACTACCTTTCTCTAATTTTTGTACATTCTTTTGCACATATCCAGTCAAAGACCTGTTAATAAATAAAACCACAATTCCCAAATATGTAATTTAATAATTAAAGGCAAAAGGAATATCTTCAGAGCCAGACCTAGGCTGTGAGTAATGTGTCATTGCCAGGTAGGATGGTTCTCCCCTGATATAATTTCAATACAGCATCATACAACATCGTAGTAGATCCGTGTCCATTTGATCGTGTCTACGTGTCGTAATAAATGCATTTTTGTTTCCATTCGGGGTGCATTTTTGTCTCATACATTTTAGATCTCTTTGCACTTTCCATGTTCTTTACAATATTTGTGTCACCCTAATGCCAAAACCAAAACACTTATACGACTTCCTCTATCAACCTACGCAGTTTGGTATAACATTGGATTATGACCCTTATTATTGGTCGAGTTTGAGTTTAAAAATATTGGGCTCACTCTTCTCGCCCAATATGTTTAAACTCATAACCAACCGCACTCAATAATATGGGCAAAATCGTCCAATTTTAACCTTATTATGTTAGCTGACAAATATTTTCCCACACGTGGATCCATACAAACATAATAATGAAGTAAAACGGGCATACCATTTAGACCTGCAGTGGCAATTTTAAAAATGGTTACCCGAGTCATACAGAATGGACAGACCTACATACGGACACACATAATTTGGATTAAATGTGCCTCCATGACATTTCGTTATAGGTTGACACAAAAATGGTAGAACTGAGAAAAGAAAGCCCAACTGATCAATGAACTGGTTGCAATAGAAACAGCAGTTATAGCTATCTGGACCGAAGCATATACACTGAAAAGTAAATCAAAAGTAATCCAAAAGAAGCAAGTCTGTGAGGAAATGGCAGTTTCACTACATGACAAGAATTGTACGTCAGACACTGAAAGTCCACCCGATTGGCTAATAGCAATTGTTAGATTGTTGACCACCACTCATGCTGCCTGGAGCATGTGTTTGTGGCAACCATTCCAGACCGGACTATTCATAATTGATTTTGCTTACCGACAATAAGCAGTAGCGATTTATTCCGTAAATGTTATCACGGATTAGAATTGGCAAATCTGGCACATCAATCCCTCGCTGTTCTTGTGGTTAGGTAGCTGACCCTATGATACAGTGGCTCGGCTTCTTTTAAAATACAGTGTTGAGTCAAACAAAACTTGACCCTGATTTTGTTCCGCATTTGAATTTTTAAATAATATATTCGAACATATGTGGTCTACGGAAAGCTGATTTCATCTCTTTAATTTTTTGCTGCAAAATCATTCCATCGGTTAATATAGGCCTGAGCTACAGTCTTTGGAATCAAGAATCTGCAGTGAATCAATAGCCTGATTTTCTTCTGGACAAAACGGATTCCCTTCGCTGGAAGCCGTTCATTTCAATGGAATCCTGGGCATAGCAGAAAACGACTTACTTGATTCAAAGATGTAGATCGGTCTATACTAACCGATGTGAATGATCTTTGCATGTAAATTAAAGATAATGAACCAGCTTTCATATGATACAAATATGTTCGATGTATGTGACATCAAAATTAAAATGGCGGATACAATCAGGTCAAGTTTTTTTTTAACTCACCCTGGATATACATTTTCATTATTGGTGTTCAGGTTAGAGGAAAATTAAAATTCTTTTGAACTTTGATAGTGCAAAATATACATTTAAGTTCAGAAATGGAATTGATTTTCAGAAATTTTTTTGCGGTAGTTTGTGATTTTCTGGAATAAATTAATAATTTCGTCACCTGTTTTGAACGTAGTAAATCCAATGAGTTCATACTGGTAGGTCAACATGTCCGCGTTCCATGTGCTGACTCTCTCTTTTTCAAGTTATTTTTGTAAACAACAAATTTCGAGTCCCGGTACCCGCTCTAAAATAGTTCCGGGTACCCGGGAGCGCAATTACCAGAAATTTGCACCCCTCTTTCCTAAGTAGCATGCCTGGGAGCTATCTTTGTGTCCTTCATTACTTTAGATATACCACACCTGCTGCACAGCAAAGCATGATGGAAAGGGTAAAGAAGGAAAGCGTGGGCACATGAATCATAATATAATGTTGATGACCAATTTTAAAAGTATGTATAAAGGGTGCAAAACTTCAAAAGGTGTCATTAAGTTTTTTAACCTTTTGATTCAAAAGGTACCCTATATGACACATACGCATACTACATCTATCAAAGATCTCCATTCCACATTGTGGATTCGGAGGAAAAACACTGGATTTTCAAAAACCCCTGGTTTTTGAAAACCCCCATTTTTCAAAATTAAGGGGGTTCAGGGGCTTTGAGGACCCCTTGTTTTGAAAGTTACTGCTACCCCTGGGCCTTGACATTATCCACATATAAAGGAACCCGTACTGCCTCTATCCCAAGTCTGGTTTAATCGGACTTCAACATTTCGAAGACCCGAATAATTCAACCTAACCGAACTGGAACATGACACAGATGACATTGACCTGGTATTGACCTTTGACCTTAGTATGTGACCTTTGACCTTGGTATGTGACCTTTGACCTCAAGAACATATGAAGTAACCCATATTGCACCTTTGACCCATCAGGTTAGAGCTAGGCTACTCTGAGTGCCGGTTGTAAATCTTAAATTTACTACATTTTGGCACATATGGACAACTATGATTTATTTGCCAATTTATGTTGGCAATTTTTCATTTCACTGAAGTAAAGTGCCGGTCGGCAACCTCCCAAATTACCTTCTGTGCCAGTCGGTGGGAGCATGTGCCGGTCATGGCCTGGCCGCCACCGGCCGCTAGCTATATTCCTGGACCAAGCTAGTTGTAATCAGACGTAACGTTTCCAACAGACCCTAAAAATTAAAACCTAACCAACTGGAACGAACACACATCACGCATGCCACACACGCACGCACACACTCACATAACCATAGGCCGCCCCCTCACAAAATCACCCTACTGCTTTTCCAAGCTAGTGGGATAATAAAAATGGAAGCATTAAGAATTTTTTCATGCTTTCTCCCGCAATAACATACAGCTGATTGAGATAAGGCAGTACTTTTTATTGATTCTATAATTTCTATATGTGCGTATCAGAATTCTGGTACTTGAGATTCAAAAAGCGCTATTTCTGTGTGAAATCCCAGACTTATAAGCGTAATAATGTGCACCGTGACATATACAGTTTTGAGCCTCATACATTGATATATTGATCTTTTTTATTCTGTACGGTGTAAATCACAATCGCTTATGCCAACCACTTTGCAGGTTATGTTAGGCACTTTATGCCAGTAACAAAATACCAAATACCCATTTTGATGATTTTTTTAATGATTCAGTTCAGCAAATCACTGCATATCCCTCACCGATCAGGCTCAGCAGCTACTGTACAGTACCAGCTGAGCAATTTGCGATACATTAGATACAGGATAGGACTCCAGATGACCCAGCTATTAGTTGCACAGTGACGTGTCCATTCTATTGTTGCCCATAACTGGAGAGAAGATGGACATGATGTAGGCAGATAAAGCAAATCAGCTACTTCCTATCTTCTCCATACAAAATTACCTCTTCTCTATGCCGCCACACCATCTGGAATTAGGGCCCTATACACTGTTCCCTGTTTTGGAATTTTTTTTAACCTTTCTAAGGAAATTATTTGCGAAACTCAATTGGACATCATTCAAATCCCTATGACTAACCACAATTGCATTCAAATGCAAATGCATGTCAAATTTATTTAACATATATAACCACGACCAATACTTTTATCTGAGAGTAGTTAAATACTATACCATTAAGAATCTTGCCAGTGTAGGGTTTGGCCTAATGGGCAATACAACCCTTCTAATTCTACTTTCATTACTGCAATGCCCCAGAGAATGAAAACAAAAAGTCAAGTAGAGCATGCCATCCCTATTACTATGGTGAAGCACTCAACATTCCTCCTATACCCTGCATATAAACTGTATCCAGCACATTCATTACAACCAACACAAGTCATACACAGCTTTACATGGGGAAACAATTAGATAGGCATCTTTTCAAATCTTTACTCATCAGGACCCATTTTCCAGGTCAAATGGCACAAGTAAGATGCTTAAATTTTCTACCCCACAATCTCAGTGCTGACCCATTTTGCCTCTTTGGGTAGCTGCCAAATAATGTTTTTTAATTATTAGATTAGTCTAATTTATTAGCACTCTTCTGCTAAATCTCTATTGGCTAAATGACAAATGTAATTGAATATGTGGAACTGCTATGATGCTCACCTTTTTCTATGTTTTATAGAAAGGGGTAGCTGTAAACAATATCCATCAAAGTACCCAATGTTTGTTTCAACTCTAAATTTTTCTTCAAACTTATGATCTTAATTGTTCTTTAAGTACCACAATTATGGGTTTGGCCACTGAATTTCAACAGGACTGTCCCAGCAGATGCATATATGAAAAATAACATATGGTTTATTAACAACCTATTCAGCTTCAGGTCTCATCTAACCCCTTGTCAGATATTACCTGAAAGGTTCTGGAAACTGGTTTAACCAGCACTCACCTTGTTTTTTACTTAATGGTTACGGTTAGTCGCAGAAAGACTTTGGCATTACATGCCCTTCAATTTTCACCAAACAATAACCTTTGGTAATTGCCAAGATGATTCAATGTTTTCTATGCTAACATCAAAGTTCAACTGACCAATGTGGTCTTATGTGAGCTGGCAGACCTACTTATAATAATATACTTATTTGAGTTACTTATGAAATACAGAAGACACCTAAACAGAGCACTCAGGAAAGAAAACTGGGCTACCAGCCCAACAAATCACCAGTGCATTTCTCTCCATGAACATTATACACAGTGTATAGATTAGCATAAAACCGAGATGTGAAAAGACAGCAATGCCTGTAATTAACTTGTGAGAAAGACTGCTTACAAAGAAACTTGATTTGGGGAGAGAGCTAGTTTGCCAACTGTGGAGGGAATGTTGTCCCAAAGTCCTTGGAACGAGACAAAGACAAAAGTGTAAAGAATTAGTCTTTGCCTGGCCACTAAGATATTAGTTTCATTAATACTGCACTGTGTCTTTTTGAACTTCCATTCTTGATGCCCATTACAATGTGAATCTCCTTCGATGCAATCAAGAAGTTGAGATTTATTACATTTATTAAACACAGTCACTATACTAGCTTATAAATCCCAAGGTCAAAGGGTCACATTTCAGTTTCCTTCAATTTTATTTCCTAAGTTGCTTAAACAATGATTTTTTGTGCAGTATACTGAACCCCATAGACTGCAGTACATTATCTTTTCAAAGCAGATTTATCCGATGGGGGGGGGGGGGGGGGAAGCAGGTGTTTGGTTGAGTACCCGTGTCTCATTCCAGGGGTTCCGAAATTGACCCCTAAAAGATACAAGACCCACGTTTCCAAGTGAAAATAAAAATGCATAGATTTTTTTCAAAGAATTTTGTTTAAAAATCTACTTAGTCCGAGTTTTTCAGGGTTTTTTTTTGTAAAATAATGGGACCATTTGCAGTAAAATTCTACCCCTTGTGTACCCTTGGTCTCAATACGTGACTAAAATACTTTAAATAGCCAATATACGGTACAAAAAAAATAACACACTCGGGGTTTATTTGCTGTATGATGTTGAAGGTTACATTTCCATTTTTATCATGAACCATCACAATCACAACTGAATTGATACCCACTATAACTTCGTTATTGTGAATTGTATACCCCAAATTGTCCCGCCTTTGCAGCTATAGTCGCTCTTTTTTTGGGAACGAGCATTGTTCCCCGACCAAAATCAAGACCCCCGGAATTTTATTACAGATTTTTTAAAACAAACGGATGCATTTAAAAAGAGATCCGAGGTCATTTCCAGAAAAGGAATGCTTACCTCTCGTCTACCTGAGCCATTTTTAACACACTTTTCTCGGGGGGGGGGGGGGGTGGGGGGGTAACCACCCCCTGTGACTTTTCCTTTTTACACATCCGATTCCTATAGATTTGGTAGCACAAGATAGCTTTGGCGTTTTTTCTCTCATTGTATCCCAATAAGTAGGCCTCCCAACATTCCCAATATGAATCATGAGTTAAGAAAATAGTGAAAATACCTGATATAGGTTGGGTGGGTTAGTAAGCGGAAAAATCTTGAATTAGTTCATAATATCTATTATCTGTGATGCTTAGTAGCCACACTTATGGTCCTTCTCCATGAATTATTGTCTGTGAGCTGAAACCCGAAATATGGCATTTTAAAGACTTTTTCAATATTTTGAATTCATATTTTGTTCGAACATACCCACCCATACTCGAAAAATCAACCAAAAATTGAACAAACCTTGACATACGCGCAATTAATCGATTAATTCTGTCCCTTTTCCATAGTTTCACTCCCTATCAGGTTTGTACGTGCACGATCGGTTCTTGGGTATAGCAAAAGGGCGCCGTGCAATTTCCGGTTTCCTCCTCACGTTCGTATCGGCGATAGCCTATCCAGTGTGTCAGAGATCATGGGTTCACCTCCCCCCCCCCAAAAGGCTGTGGCTAACCCCTTGGACCCCCCCCCCTATTCCACTTCTGATTTTAGGGTGTATAAATCATCTGGTGGCTAGAACGGTGGTGGATGGGGTTGTAAATTTTGATAGTTTTTATTTTATTTATGGGGGGGTGGGGTAGCCGGGAGAAACAGTTACATGTTTGATTTATTAACAAATATATTTAGTGTACATGATTTTTTTCTAATTAAAAAAACATCAGAAAGACAAGTGTAGTTTTCTTTGTGTCTTGTTGGGAATTTAATTAAGAAAAATAAATATTGTTCATTTTCACTTTCAAAATTTATCAACTTTCAAATGAAAAGCGAACTGTCGTATTTACGCGATGCGTAAATATGTCTCCCTGCCGAATGTCGCGATCATTATACGCATTAGTGGAAAAGCAACTACAACACTCCACCCCCCTCCCCAACATGCCGCAACAGCGCACCCCTCCCCAACATACCCCCACAAACGTCCACCCCTCCCCAACACCCACAACTCCCCAACACTCTACATCACCCCACCCCTGCACCAACCCGCAACACCCTTAACACCCCAACACCCGCAACAACCCACCCCCACCAATACCCCATAGTAACACGTCTCCCCCTCCTCAACACCCTGCCACATGCACTACCCCTCCCCAACACCCCACAAGACCCTACCACTCCCTAACAGTCAGCACCGCAATACCCTCAAACCACCCAACACCCCGCCACACTCCCATGCCCTCCCCAACAACCCTGCACCACACATCCCTCCCCCTACACCCTGCAACACAATAGCCCTCCATACCCCCACTCCTCCCCAACATCCCGCAACACCCCACCCCCTCCTCCCGCAACACCCCCGCCATAACCCACACCCTCCCCAACACCCCACCCCCTCCCCTATGCAAGTAGTCTAATATAGCGAGGAATTTGTCCCTT
Organism: Ophioderma brevispina; assembly: GCA_023653785.1. Taxonomy (NCBI): domain Eukaryota; kingdom Metazoa; phylum Echinodermata; class Ophiuroidea; order Amphilepidida; family Ophiodermatidae; genus Ophioderma; species Ophioderma brevispina. The sequence goes on from JAMKCH010026120.1 coordinate 17,966, forward strand.
CCCAATGTACCATTTCAGATATACGCAATTACGCATATTTAAGTGCTCATTTGCATACCTACGCCGCATACAAACCACAGCTTTCGATAGCAAAAATATGTGCCCCATGATCGGCTTTTCGTGGCAGTGAAGGAATTTTTAGTATCATGTCACCAGTTTCAAAAATTAGCAACTACGACGCTGATTTTTGCATATTATTAGCTCATTTGCATACTCAATTGGCCTGAAATACGCCAATCTAATGGTCGAGAACTCTTCAGCTTGCTTCCGTCCACCAATTACAATCATTATAATGCCTTACGGAACTCCAGCAAACTTGTAAAAAGGCCTTGCCGGAACATTTTCTAAATTAATGCAATTAGAACTTTATTAGCATATTTTATGCCCAAAATCTCTAATCAGTCGAGAACCATCAAACCGCTTCTTTCCACCAGTTACATCTTTGTCGCCCTTACGAAACTCCAGAAATCGTATACAACATGGTTACCCTTTTTTATCATACGGACGACGGACGAACGGACGACGAACGGACGGACGAACGGACGCTGCTTCATTTTATAGCCCCCCCCTCCCGAACTTTGGTCGGCGGGGACAATTACATTGACTGATTGCTTTACATAACGTGATACCCTTTTGTAGTCTAAGTTTCCAACTGACATTTTAACTACATCATTGAATCATGGCATTATTCTATATTTGTGAAATTATGGCCTTAACATTTTACACAAAAAAGGTTAAAAACAGGCTCAGATTGCACCAGAAGAGCATCAAAATAATAACCTGGACCCCAGCTGTAAGGACTTCGCGCTATGCGCTTGTTATGTGCGAGAATTTGGGGGGGGGGGGACAGAAATGTCGTCCATTACTATTAAAGGTCCCAGAAAGACTGAAAGTTGTTGTAGCCTGGTTTACCGCCTTGTAACAATTAGGAAAAAATATGAAAAATATGCTAAAATGCGTGTTTCACCCCTTCTGAACATCGTACAGGGTCCAAATTAAAATTCTGATAGTATGATTTTTCATAATTCCTGTTGCCAAATGATGAATTTCTTTTACTAATTTTGGCATGAGGATTTTCAAAGCTATATTCTAGGATTTGTGGGTGTTTCCACACGGATTTTTCAAACAAGGTTACTGCTTATAACTAAAAAGGGAACTTATATCAATCCCAATATCGGAATGACAAAAACTTGGTATGTAGGTAGTGTGTATTGCAGTAATACCCATGTACTGTTGTCATAAGATTTGTGCATATTAATGAGTGCATTTGCATATTTGCTCTGATTGGTTTATTAATATTAAAAGGTGACAACTTCTACAAGATCACATGTCCAAATTTTGACAAATTAGTATGTGGGTAAATTGGTGGATGCACGTATACCAGCACTGTGTAATTATTTTGTGCATATTATGAGCTCATTGCATATTTCAGTAATGTGAAAATCCACACTGACTCACCCAACAGCGATTCAACTCTAGAGGAGAGGATAAGCCTGATGGGGTCTAGTTTTGATTATTAAATATTAATTAGTTCTAAGGTAAAAGTACTTACCTCAATCTACAATCTAATTGGGCAGGTTATCTTAATTACGCACCAAACAATTCTTTTGTAAATTCCTAGTACCGTACTTGGAAAATTATAATCCCTGATTTTTTATTATAGTAGTAGACCTACAAACATTGATGGGTAGGTTGGTTGTGGGACCACAAATTATTCAATGGATTTCAAGTTGAAAACCTAAACATAAAATTGCAGCTTGCAGTTGGTTCCCAGAATCCATGAGGGCATTTGACGACTGCTGGAGGGGCAAACTCAAGCAATTTTTTTTTTGGGGAGGGGGACATGCAGAGCAAAGTGCGGAATTTGTTGTTTTGTTAGACTACAGACTGTCCAATAAAAACATACAATCAATCTAAAATTATAAAAAATATAAACTGTGCATTTTGCCCAGTATTTTGATTTTATTTGTTAAGAAGATCCTAAGCTAAATCTCCGCTTTTATTCCATCCAATTTGATGAACCCTCAGCGGAGTAGTTGTCAGTTGAAAACAGCAGGATGAAATCCACTTGGGCCAGTTTCACCTGAAGTTCAAGAAACTGTAAGGTAAATGAATAAAGAATAATTGTGATAAAACCCTTTTCAACAAAGAATATTGTACAGATAAGATGGAATGTATTATCATGCATTGAAATAATCAATATATTATTTTTCAGTGAAAGCACCAGAAATTATTATGTTGTGAGTGAAATGAGAGACTCACTCAGAGGGGGACAAGAATCATGAAGGCCTGGAAATTGGGGAATTTGACTGCTGAAAACTAAGGTAACAAGTATACAGCAAGTTGTGTGGACAACACGTGTCTACAGCTTGGTGTGGGACACGCTCTAATGTGGAGGGATAACTTACCCTTCCCCATCCCCACGCCTCTAAGATGCCAGGGAGGAATATGATGAAGAAAGCAGTGTTAAACAAAAGAGCAGTAAAGGAAAGGATGGTTGTGTTACAAAGGTCTCAGTTTACTTTCAAAACAGGGTGTTTATGGTTCTACCTTCTGCTGAAAACCTGGAGTGAGGCTGAGAAAAACAAGGACTGTGAATTTAATTCCCAATGCTACGTGTATTTGTTAGCAATTGCGACAGTATAAAGTTATAAATACGTTAAATCACAAGAAGCAGCACATTATACTTACTTTTTATTTTAATTTGCAATAACGAATGTCTTGAAGGTGACTTTAAATGGCAAACTTTGTTGATATCAAAATAGCCGAAACTGGCCCAACAGGTTTTCAACTGTCTCAGATAATTAGCTGCCATAAATCCTGAACCAGACCCCCAAATTACCACCACTAAAAATCTCACGAAAGCTGGAACAATCCTAAAAAGAATTAGTAAAACTCCAGTTGAGATGATTAAATTTTGGTAAAAAAAAATTAATCTTTGATGTATATTTTTTGGGGACAGTTGTATAGATGAACTTTCATCCAATTTTAAAATTGAAAAGTGAAGAAATAGGTAAGAATCCTTACCTGAAAAAAAATTACAGTCTTTATTTGATCACTTTGTTGACACTTTGTTGCCAAAATATGTTAAAGACAAAGACAAATTCAGTTCTGGACCGATTATTAATGGTAACATTCATGAAATACAATAAAAACAATGATAATTCATTGGATTCAAATGCTAATCAAAATTAAGGAATGCTAGCAAAATAAATATTGTATAGCAATTTGCTATGCAATATTTCAAATTCAAATTGACGCTGTGACCCATGTTGTTTCAACTCTAAATTTTTCTTCAACTTATGATCTTAATTGTTGCTTTAGGTACACATTATGGGGTTGGCCACTAATTTCAACAGGACGGTACCAGCAGATGGGCATATATTAAAATTAACATAGGTTATACACCCTATTCAGCTTCAGGTCTCATCTAAACCCTTGTCAGATATTACCTGAAAGGTTCTGGAAAATGGTTTACCAAGGCAATCAACCTGTTTTTATTAATTGTTCTGGTTAGTCCAGAAATAACTTTGCATTAAAATGACACTTCCGATTTTCAACAACAAATAACCTTGGTATTGCCAGCGTGATTTCAATTTTTATATGCGAACATCAAACATTTCAACTGACCAATGTGGTCTTATGTGAGCTGCAAGACCTTACTTATAATAAAATACATATTTGAGTTACTATTGAAATACAGAAGAAACTAAACAGAGCACTCAGGAAAGAACACTGGGCTACTAAGCCCACACAAATCACAGTGCTTCTCTCCATGGAACATATACACACAGTATAGAGTAGGCAAAAAACGAGATGTGAAAAGACAGGCAATGCGGTAATTCACGGTGAGAAACTATGCTTAAAAAGAAATTGAATTTGGGAGAGAGCTAGTTTGCCAAATGTGGAGTGATTTTCCAAGTCTTGCGAAAAAGAGAAGAGAAAGACAGAATTTGTAAAAAAATTAGTCTTGCCTCGCCAATAA